>NW_021025490.1:37334-222038 GCF_004153795.1 Camellia sinensis | reverse complement strand
ATGTTTGCGCGGTTTTGCGAAGACCTGTGTTTGGGGGGGAAAATCCGGGCTTTTTTTTTGAAAAAAAAGATTTTCGTTCACGTTGTAATCCTTCTTCTTTCTTTTCCTTTTCCCCGGTTGGGTTGGTTGTTGAGAGAGCGATCCTAAGCACAATCTCAAGAGCGATTCCACACAGGTCTTCGCAAGACCGCGCAAAACATTTTGTTTTTGAAAGTTTTTAAGAAAGCGACAAATCGCTCGCGCTGAAGGTAGTGTGAAACCAGTCTGGATCAAGCCAGGGTCCTTCTCAGTACTCACGCTAACAAGCATGATTTCATTCATTAAGGGCTTAGCATGCCTCTCTTTCTCTCAAATGATCAAAGTTTTGCAAATCCCGAGGATTCCTTCCTCTTCGTTTTCACCGCAGTGTTCAAAAAGTTTGAAAACTTAGGTAATGCAATGATTTTGGGGTGCAGAAGAGAGCAGGTGGAATGTACTGCCATTTCATTCAGATTCCGTCACAACTAGCACACGGCAGAAGCGAACATAGAAGTGCAAAAATTACTGCTGTTTCATTCAAATCTGTTGGTACAACTGGTCCCTGGCAGAAACAGACTCAAAACAAAACGAAAAGACAAACACAAAACAAAATGGTACGCCCGAGGTAACACCCCCCGGAATCACCCGACTCCTTACAACAGGACTGACTCGATACAACAAGAAGATCCAAAATAAAAAGAGACTGACTCAAAACAAAAAGACAGACTCAAAACAAACAAACAAGACTGACCCAATCCCGAGTCGGAAACCGGCATTCGCCAATGCTCAAAAAGTGCATGCCATCCACCATATCTGGAGTAAACTGAGGCTGCCCGCAGGTGGTTCATCCCTCCAATCACATCACATTATCCCCTACAAATTCACTGATCAAGTGCCGATAGACTTTGCAGGACCTGGTGCGGGGATGACCCCATTGTCAAATAGATCCTGTACTTCATGGCGAAGACGGAAGCAGGCGTTGGTAGTATGGCCAGTTTGTTGATGGTACGCGCAGTACTGGGTAGTATCATGTGTAGCCGGAAGAGGTTCGGGAGAGGCCGAGGCTCAAGGGGTTTGAGATGGCCTTGTCCAACAAGGATTTGGAGAGCTTTGGACAAAGGCATATAGAGGGCATGGAAGACCCTCCGACCTCGGGGTTGGTATTTCAAGGTTGTGGATTTTTGCTGGACGCACCAGCAGGGATTGCAGGTGCTGGCCTGTTTGTGATCTCTTCCGAGTGGAGGATTAGAGATAACAGGATCGTCTCTGTATGAAAGCCCTTCCCCGATGTTCCTTTGATTCAGACGCCTCCAACTGAGTAGCGAAAGTGTCATCCACAGCTTTTGCAACAACTGCGAGGACTTGCTCTTTGTTCAGTCCCTCGGCTTTCAAAGCCTCAACAGCCAACAGAAGATGTTCATGGGATCCATGTCCGCCCCTATCTTGTTCTCCCACTCACCTCCATTCTGCCAAGGGATTGCTTTCCTCAAATGCAGCCCGTCCCAACATCGGGGAGTCTCTTGACATGAAGTTCCGGTATGTGGTGTGGTCGATGATGGAGCCAATGTCCCGGAGGCCAGATCCGTCACGGTTTTTTGAAGATCTTTAATCATTCCCATCAACTCAGAAGTAGTGGGTTCACGGGTTTGAGATGGTTGAGTTCAGGTGCACCCATATGCATAAGTCCATGCTTTCTGGGAAAACACCTCAGGCTTGGGTAGATGGGCCGGGGTGATGTATATGCTGGGGTCAAAGGTGGATGGCAGTATGTGGATGTGATTGAGGTAGGCAGGAGATGTTTGGTCATTGGGGTCTGAAGGTGGAGCTATCGTCCGGTTGTCGATGAGATTTTGGACCTCATGACGAAGGCGGTAGCAACGGTCGGTGCCATGACCGCGCTGCTGATGGTACAACAATACTTGGCGGGGTTATGTCTGGCTGGGAGTGGGTGGAAGAGGTTGAGGATCGAGGGGTTTGAGATGCCCTTTTTCCATCAAGGCTTTTAGTGTGCTAGTCAGGCTCTATAGAGGGGGGAAAGTTCTCCCTGAGCTCGGGCTGGCCAGCTGTTTTAGGCTTGGTTTGGCAAAAGGGTCGGCTGTGGCGACTGTATTGATTTCGGTGGGTTTGGGAATAGCGCTACTACCAGCTGGTACTCCCTAAATCACCTCCTTTGTCAGTTCCCTTGTCCTGGGAATGATCCCCTGTTGAACGCATTCTCGACTTGAACCCCCAGTTCATGCAAACTTTTGAAAGTGAATAGTGGAGCGACTATCAACTTTTGCAACATATCATGCTCGAGGTTTCGGACCATCATCTGCACTTGATCCTTCTCAGAAGGGCGACGATCTGTCATTTGTGCTGCCTTTGCTCTCCACCTTGCAATGAAATTCCACAAAAGGCTCTGTTGGGTTTTGGCGAGTTGCTTCAAGCTCTTGGATGGTCATTTCAACTTGGGTATTGTAGGAATACTGATCGACAAAGGCCTCAGCCAGTTCTTCCAGTTTTGCTTCACTGTATCCTCCAATTTGTATACCAAGTGGCTGCCACACCCGACAGGGTTCTTCCATACAGAGAGAGTTTTGTGGCTTAGTCAGACCCATCGGCTTCAGGACATCTAAGAAAATCGGATATGTACCATTGGATCTCCAGACCCGTCGAAACGGTCGATATATGGCATTTTGAATCTGTCTGGGAGCCGATGAAGCCTCGGTGTGCCCATCCCAATGCCAGGAATGGAGTTAAGGCCCTGTGCCCTTTTGAATTGCTTCTCAAGGTTTCAATTTTCACTGCAGTCGGATTGAACTCATCAACATGAAAGGGTTGAGTTTCTCTCATTAGGCTGCACCAGGGGTCTGAGCACCTGAGCTTGAGCACCCTTCTCGAGGATTCAGACACTGCAAGTCTTCAACTGGCGGAATTGGGTCAAATTCGGCTGGGGTCCCAAAGCTGGATGTGAGGCAGATGCCCCAGATGGGCGCTGCGTTTCAATACTGGTCTCAGCTGCATGGCAGTTCCCCGATTTAGCGCTGCTGTCACGGCGCGAATTCTTCCGAACCTTGTGCCATCACGGTCTGCTGAGTCTGAACAAAAGTGATGTGACTGGCGACTGACGGATTAGATGAACAGATGAGCCCTGACCGGCTTTTCTTTACCTTGCCCAGCGAAAGAACACTGGTTGCCCTTGAATTGAATTTCTCCTAACAAAGTCTATCAGCACAAGTTCGATGAACCTCGGGGATATCGGAGCCTTCTGAAGCTATGGTTCCCAGACTACCTGCAAAAGAGAAAACAGACAGCATCTCAGCCTGATTCCACCTGAAAGATATGAGCCTAGTTGAATGAGTGTGCTCTCTACTGAATTCTGCCCCAAAATTCGCCTCAAAATCTGAGTCTGATACCCACGGTAAAGCTGACTCCCAAATACTGATAGTAATGCCCGCAGGCCTGATGCCAAAATTCGCAAACTGGTGCCCGCAGGCCTGATGCCCAAACTCATACACTGATAATGCATTCCTGTAGAGACGCACTCAAAGCACATAACAGATAAGTGAGAGCCAAAACACCCCTATGGGAGGGGTAGGGTTTCCCTGTCCTATTTTGTCAGGAAGCTTTAGGTCTGTTAGTCTACGCAGCGCACGGGTTTTCAATCAGTCTAGTACTCGAAACGCGGTATAGCAGCAAGTCTCTGTCCTAGTTCGGTGTATGTTATGTCGATGTTACGTGATATGGATTCCGAAATCGCACGGGGGGTAGGTTCGGATAAAACCACTGGCGCCATTCTTTCTATTTTTTTTTTAAGCGCTGCTCCTCGGTGTATTATATATACTCGCGTTGCTGGTATTGTGTTCTCTTTGGCATTTAAACATCTGTAGAAGTCCTCTGACATTACCTCTCTCTGATGCGAGCCCTTACTAGGTGGTGTATGCAGACCACTCTCGATTGAGAGACACAGGCGCGGTCCGGCCAACCTCATTCGAGAGTCGTACGCAGCAGTAATATGCATGGCATCGCGAGACCAACGGCACACGACTGGTGCGTGGGTATACTCAATGTGCAAACTCGCACACTGCACAAGAAAAACACAAAGATAGTCGTGTAGTATAGAACTACGCTGAGTTTTGTAGTTCTCGACGCTCAAGTTCTCTAATCTCCCTCAGGCAGAGCTCGGCTAGACATATGTAGTAATATAAAGCCCGCGAGGCTGAGAGCTCGCGTGTACAGCATCTCGAAAGTGGACTTGGTGTAGTCGACGGTTACTAAGTTGAACTGAAAAGAGTCAAAAAACTCGTGTGCAAACCTCTCGTCGTTCTGCAGAAAAAGAACCAGAGTTTGATATGATATAAAAGTGGCACAACCTTCGGCAAGTGCCTTTAGCCAGATTTACAGAGTAACGTCCGCTATCTAGGAAATAATATTTATCTTAGCGGAAAAATTTAGGCAATACCGCTGATCTCGGTGCTCCTCAAAACGAAGCCCAAGTGTGCGCGTCAGATCCACTCAATATGATGTGCGCGCGGCTCCTGTGAAGATCACCTTGGGCTCACTCATTGGGAACCACGTACTCTCTCGCTGAGCATCCCCCGCTCGCTCTCCGGTCACCGAGAAGCACGCGTTAAACTAAGACCAGATATATACGAATTTTTGGAAAACCTGTGGTGTGTCCTTAATTCGTGTATAGCCTCAGATAGCTAGTGTGATTCGCGAGCGAGACCATACTATATAGTATAGACTGGATCGCCTCGCACTATAGGAACACAAATAACCAGCATTTCATAGTGCGGCTTTTTGAAATGGTTTGCTGCCCGCAGTAGGCTGAAACATTTTGTGTTGGATTTACTTTCCATTGCAGAGGCTCAAACCAGCTTCACCCAAAGGGCATTCAGGCAAGTGGTAAAATAAGTATATCACAGTAAGCATTTAGACGTCCTGTGGGATACAGCATGCTTATTATAAGTGTGGAGCTATTCACTCTCCACCACCGCATCCGAGCAAGGAATTGACTCAACAAAGCTATAAAAGTCTTACTCTGTACTCCAAGACACCAAACTACTAGAAACTTCACTTATGAAACCTTTACTGCATGATCCATAACTATACAGAAATGCCTAATGCAACATGCAAAAATTGCAACACTTCATTAGCAGCCGGCGAGTTGCTAATACATGATATGAGAGATAGCTACAAACAATGTTATTTAATGATAATCGAATACTAAACAGATCGCAGTCAAACTAGTAATGGTGCTCGCCGGAGCCCGGTGCATGCATATCTACAGATAGGATAGAATGACAAACATGCTGTCATACTGTATGCTTATGAAATATGGCCGCCTCTACCAAGCATCACCAACTCACTAGTCAAGCAGGCTAAAGGATGACCAAAGGAGATGATCAGAACGCTGAGGGTTGGAAGGAAGCGAAGTACTACATCACAAACTAAACGCACACAGCTCTCATAACGTGTATCCTACTGCGCGCGGGTGTCCGTCACAGTCACTAAGATACGTATGGTCCCTAAATGAAAAATGAGTAGCAGTGCTCCTAGCTCCAATGTTATCTCAGAAAATCGTCAAATTGTACATAACACAACACGTAACTAAAGAAGTAACCCTAAAAAAACTGGCTGGCGCAAAAGCCAGACTGCCTGCGGCCTGATGCGATGATGCATGATCCGGGGGTCCTTGCGCGGCCCGAAAAATCCACCGGATATGCCCGCAATCTGAGAGCCTTTCTGTAGTCGGTATATACCTGTCGCGTGAAAACTGCGTGCCCAGAGTCCCCATAAGAGTTTGCTGTTTCTCGTTTTCGTCCTGACACACTAGGAGAGCAGGAAAGGGGCATAGAGAATGTATTGCAACACGATAATAGTGCATGTTCTCGATTCACTCGTGCCATCGCAAATGTCACGCCATACCGAGGCTCTGATGGCCGAGGAGTCGAAATGCACCAACATCACTGTGAGGACATGAATGCACACATGTCAAGAATAACAACTAAAGCTCGTAACTCTCATTCATGAGAGATCCGAGTGTCAAAGGTGACTGATGGAATTGATGACACAGTGTCGGCACTGTCGAGTACGAAATGGTACCTGGCGTTCCGGGCGGGCTAACTCGTCTTCTGCTCTGATATCATCCGTGTGTGCAATTATCGCTATGCACTATGCGCTGAAATGCATATTAAGATAAGCCCTAGCATATAACGAAGCTATGAAATGAGATTGCCTCGAAGTGGGTGCCAGCACGCGAGCAGACAAACTCGAAAACTGACATTGATAATGCAATCTTAAGTATAACAACCTAAGTATGACTCATGCATGTAAATTTGAGATTTGCACTCGAAGTGCTGCACACGGGACGGCAATACCGAGAAAATGACAATAATGCAAGATCTAAGTATACAACCTAGTATGCATATTGCTTACGAAAGAGATGCCTCGAGTGCGTGACACCTGTAACGGGCATCAGAGATCGAGGCAATGGCAAGCAATGCATATGTAAGTAATGACATGGGAAATGTGATATGTTCTAACCCAAAGTGAGATAGCCTCAGCCACACTCGGTCACTATGGAATGCTCGGCGTGGATATGATAATATTCAACATTAGTTCGGTGGGTAGCTCTAGAAATCGCTCTTCGCCTGACTCATCTCGGATGACGCAAACCGAGACAGATTGCGAATTTCGATGTATCATATGATGCATGAATAACATGATTATGGTGGCTATTTAAACTAACTGAGATAGAGCCTGCTGGCCACACTCATTTCAAAACTGATGCGTGCCTGGAAGTAATATACTAGTACATGTATAGCATGCTCGCTCGAAATTTGTGTGCACCACGGGCTACACTCGCAGATACGGCGAATGTGGGTCAGATTGGACAGAATTGCGACAATGTTATCGTGCCTAATTCCGGCATTTTCGGATGACAAGAGAAAAATGTGATTACTCCGTGCGTGATATTATCAAGCGATTAGTTGCATGCTCTACGAGACATCTCAATCTACTTAGAGTGACTGCCTGGTATGTACTGAACACAATATGCTATATAGTGACGTTAGCCATGATATAATGCGTTGCATAACGAGGCTCGGCAAACCTTCGACGCGCCTATTTACTGGCAATGATATCAGTCGTACACTATATAGACGTGTTATTTGTCAGCTATTGTATGTTCGGCTATGTGACGCCTACGCGTTTGTGCAGTGTTGCGCCGTCTAGTCCAGCACAGCTAATATTTAAGGCATTGATCGGCGGGTACAAAACATGAAGTGTTCCCTTTCGAAATGCCCCGTAGCACCACGGGGCACCGCATTACCCGCACTATGTTGAGTGTGGCTGAGGGCTCCACTCTATGTCGTTACTAAGCCACATTCATCATGGTCTATTTCAGGCAAGTACAATATTGGCTGACCATCTCCTTGCCCGCCTGGGACATCAAATGACGAATGAAATAATAGCAATACTCATTCTCTACATGGAATTTCAGCACTACAGATATGGGGGAAAACAGTCCCGAAATGAGGCGAAAATGACACCAAATGCATGGAATTGTCCCAAAGAAATTGCGAATTTAGGCACCGAATTGGCCCTATAGCTTGCCAACATGCCAATATGGACTGCAATGCAAAGACAGAAGCTAGACAGTCCCAAAAAAGCACTTACAGTTATAAACATTGGCAACAGCAAGCCAAGGTATGGAAAAAATGGCAATGCAAGAATAGGGCCAAAAGAGGGGTTAACTGAAGCAAGTGATATAAGCAAAATCCAAAACTGAAAAATCCCTTCTTACACACAGAAGAGGGACCAAAAAATGAATATTTACAGTATTATGGAAGCCCCAAATCAGTATACAAACATGATAAGAAATGTGATGCAAAAAGAGGTTCAAAAGTGACTATAACATGAGGTATGCAAAATATTCACCAAAATTAGTTCAAAGGACCCCTTATAAAACATGTAGAATGGGCCAAAATAGGATATTTTCCAGGAACTGTAAAATGGCCAAAAACAAAAGCTGATAGGTACTAAACATGCAAGAATGGGGAATAAAAGGGAGAATATAACGTGAAGTGGCATATGGAGTCCCAAACCATGAAAAGGACTTAAATATTATATGAAGAATGGACCAAAATAAGCCTTTTTTCAGAACTGTAAAATGGCCAAAAACAAAGCATTGGTAGGCTTCCATTGCATGCAAAAATGGGACCAAAAGGGGAGTATAAAGGCAAGTATAACATGGAGGATTCCAAAAAAAGTGTTGATCCCTTTCTTCAATGTTGAAGAGGGGCTCAAAATAAGCCTATTTACAGTTTATTGTCATGCTCCAAAACAGATAACACGAGCTAAAAAAAATCCACTGCAAGAAAACGTATTTTCGAAGGGTATTGAGCAAGTGGCATATGGAGGCGCTCAAACAGGGTTGAGCCCTTAATGAGACATGAAAATGAGCCAAAAAAAGGGTACTTTCAGGTTTGTTCGGGAGTTCAATGTAAAGAAGGAGAGGCTAAGAAACATTGCAAAGGAAAAGCTCAAAAAAGAGAAAATGGCAACTCACCTTTTGGAGTCAGTCTTTTCTTGCTTCTTGGACCAATTTGCAGCTCCTTTTGCCGTGTTTGAGAGCCCTCCTTGTTGCTGAAATGAAGTGGTGATGTAGAGCTTGGAGGTGATAAGAAACAAGGTATAGGATTAAGGGTTTTTAGGAAAATGGAAGATGGAGGAGAGATATGGATCTTGAGGCTGAAGAACAATTTTTTTCAACCCCCACGTGATATGCCAAGCTTGTTATATGGACAAAAAAGGGTGGAGGGGGGCAAAAAAGGAGGTAAGCTTTCCCACAAATATCCCCCGAATTTGGGATTATTTTCTGGGGGGAAACAGCTGCACCAGCTGTAAAGTGCAAGTTTGAGAGGAAGCAGGCGGCCCTTTACTTTTGCTGCAGGGGCCGGCCAGCCACCCCCCTAGCCGGCAGCTAGGGGTCAAAAGGGTCAAGATAATAATAGTGGCGGCCCACCACTATTGGTGGGCCTCCCAGGTCTCCTTTCACAACCCCGTTGGTTCGAATTTGGAAATTTCTTTTAAAAGGAGAGAGACAAGCCATTTTGAGGAGGGGTTTCAAAAAGGGTCAAAAAGGAAATTGAATTGGCCGGGCCCATATTGATATTTAGGATCTCCATGTTGTGTACAACACAAATATGTGGTTTGGGTTTGAGAAAATGGCTCCAAAGGTGTTTCAACATTGTGCCGGAAGTGCGAAAAAACCGGGCGTCGGAGGGCGCCGGGGAGTAAAAAATTGGTTGTTGAAACTAATTACTGGCTCCACCCTCATGACCTTCCTAGTGTATGAAAAGAGTACCTGCAAAAATGAACAAAAACCGATGCCAAACGAATTGTTCGGGGGCCCAAAACTACGGGCAGTTCGGGGTCCCGGAAAACTGCGTTAAAACCGAAAGTGGCGTTCGGCCACGAGGTGGTTTCTCAGACCCAGTGTCCTCAAAAGGGATAAAATAAGATTTTTTATGCCAAAAATCAGAGCAAATGGAGTTTGGTTAAAGCTGGTCCCGAACGGAGGGCACACGGGCCAACGGTCCGAAAACTGGAAACCGGACTCCGAAATGGGCCAAATGGCGTTGCCGGCCACAAAAAATGTAGCCACGGGCCGCTTGAGAGATGTCTTATTTGGGACCTTCCTCCGCCTTCGGGAAAAAAAAAAGCAGAGAAAACCGAGTCTGGTTCGCCAAAACCGAGAAAGGCACAGAGAGGGTTCGGAAATCCGAGGGCGGGGTTCGCAGCCAAGACTCTGAAACTTCTGAACGGAGCCACTTATGAAATATCACCAAGTGCTCAACTGTGGTGAAGTCTGAGTCTCAAGGTCGGTCAAAATGAGGTTGTCTAACATGCTTGCGCAGGGGCTGAGGACAAGAGGAGAGAGCTATCTATATGAGAGAAAATTGCTAGATTATGAGTACCCCGCTACACTCGATGGGAGAAGGCTTGTATGGCTTAGTATGGGCTACCAAGAAGCCACGGGAACTTTACTGTTAGCTCACTCGTAATACTTGGTTATTACGGTTTCGAGATTAGAGATCCATAATATCTCTTCGAGGGAAACCGCACTTAGGGTGGTTAGCCGTTGGTTGCTTCTGCTTTCCGGATTTTGATTTGAAGTATGTGACGCGCAAAGTCAGTGAAGGGAGAGCGGTTAGGGAGTTCCTAGCCATCACGTTAGTTGAAGGGGATTTCAACAGTTGAGTATTTTCCCAGATGAGCCATTCTGCATGTGAAGACGAAACTTAGACAATGTTACTTTTGACGGAGCGCCCAACCAATTATGGGTATGGGATAGGTGTTGCTGATAGTGCCCGACAATCCATATACCCTGCATTTCAAAACTCTGATTTTCAAAGTCTCGAACAATGAGGCAGAGTATGAGGCGTGTATTGCTGGATAGAAACAAACTCTAGAACTTAGGGAACAAAAGGTTGGATGTCATCGGGGACTGAACCGTTGTATCTCAAGCTAAAGGAGATTGGAAAGTCAAAGAAGGAAAAGATGAGAATCTACCACAGACTTGGACTTGCTAATTCCTCGGTTTTGAGAATGAATTTCGCTATCTGTTTAAGAGAGAAACAAACAGGTTCGGATGATTCACTAGCAACTTATTTCCATGATTAGACTCTTTTAGAGTCTTTGGATGCGTCCGATCATCATCTGACTAGAATTTATGCCGTGCTTACGAGATGATTGTCCTAGATGAAGTACAGATGAGAACCCTGTATTACGAGCCTGGAATTATTTGGAAAAAGATGTGTATTCCACCTGGGGCAAATGCTAAGAATAAAAGGGCAAATCGAAGAATGGATGCTAATTCATCGTCTACGGAGGAAATATAACAGAGAGGTCATCTCGGATGCATAAGCTATGTGTTGATGCCGAAGAATGAAGGTCGATGTGGGCCATCATGGAGGGATGCAGAGCGCACATGAACGGGGTGATTGCTAGCACAAAATCTCAGACAGGGTTATACTGGTCCACATGGAGGAGGATTGCATTGGCTTTGTCCGGCGTGCCCAAATGCCAGATCCATGCGAATCGCTATGAACATTCGCCGTCGAAGCTGTAACATGACTTCGCCATGGCCATTTTCAGGCCTGGGGGATTTGATGTGATTCAGGTGCTGTCGTCCGAAGGGTTTCCAATGGGCATGAGTCATTTTGCGCGATAGGCTTACTTTTACGTGGGTTGAGGCCCAATCTTATGCGATGTTTGAAGGCATTCGCTGTTGCCAAGTTCATCAGGGAACAACATCATATGCAGCTACGAGTCCCGAACGAGAATTATTTCAGATAATGGTTGCACTTCAAGAAGGAAAGTGATGGACTTATGGAGGAACACAGTGTGGCTTTTACAAGTCATCTAACAATCGGCCGCAACCAATGAGCTGTTTTGAGCCGCATAAGAACATAATCAAGCGTATTTTGGAAGATGGTGGGACTCCGGGACTGGCCAGATAAGCTGCCATTTGCTCTGTGGGGGGCTACCGGACTTCAATTCGAACTTCTTACTGGGACAACTCCGTATTCCTTGGGTTTTAGGGATGGAGGCGTGTTTTTGCCTATGAAGTTAGGTTCCGTCATTATTGAGTCTGGCTAAGTGTCAAATAGTCGAGGCAGATTGGCAGCAAAGCAGTTTCGAAGAAACTCATGCTCTTTGATGAAAGAAGGCTGAAAGCACTGTATTCATGTTCAGGGTTATCAACGACGGATTGCCAGGGGCTATTTAACAGAAGATTAAGTCCAGGCAATTTGAAAGAAGGAAGATTTTGGTGCTTCAAAGGCACGAGTCTCATCCAAGACCTAGGGGCAAGTTCAGACCAATTAGACTGGTCCTTAAATATCAAGTTCTATCTGGGCGGGGAAAGCTGTCGTTTTGATGGACCTAGATGGCCTGAGTTCTCCCAACTGATAACATGGACAAGTGAAGAAATATTTTCCTTGGAGTGGCTCGCTAGGCCGAAAACCGAAGGGCGCCTAGGCAAAAGTTAGAGCACAAAAAATTTTGAATTATAAAAACTAGCTCGCAGTGAAAACCAGAAAGGGCGGCTTGGAAAAGTTATGAGCGTAAAAGCGTGAGGTTATAACGAGTGAACCTGATGCTGACTACATAAGGCTTGATTTCCATCTTTTGGATCGTAGGCGCTAATCCTGCAGTCCAACCATAACCACTTCGACGATCAACTTTGTCCATGTGATCATGTTGGTATCTTTGTCTATTTCTGGATTCAGGAGCTCGGTTGTGATTCTCGGTAAGTGCTATTCAGGACTAGGGTAACTTCTAGTTGTTGGGATCTGGGGTGTTACATTCTTAGTGATAGATCTCAGCGTGTCCAGTTCTGATCCATATCGAAAATGGTTTTGAAAAGTTTTAATAAAAGTTGTTTTGTTTCCAAAATTAATTCTTTTAAACTAGGACCATTTTTGGACCGAACGGAAAATTTTTTAATACCCACACCTCAATTATATCGATTTCAATATAGAGTTTCTCCTTACTCTTGAACAAATTGAAGTTGCTTATTCATTACATCATAATGAAACTTGAATGTTTTGATTAAAACAATAATCCAGGCATTAGTCAGGGTTCTGCGTCCCTCCCGAGCTTGTGAAGCCCTGAGTCAAGTGGCCCTATGTGCCTTCTTCCTTGAGCCAATCTTGTACTTATAGAGGGTGCAACTGAAGTGGGAGCGGGGGCAGAGAAGCTCTCTGTCCTCCATCTGCGGCATATTCAAGCTAGTATGTGCGCCTCGGACCGGAAATGTAGCAGGGTACTTATCCCTTCCACAAATCCGGACAAGTCTGATCATCGTCGAACTGGCGTCGATTAGAACGAAAGTAAAAGACACAGTATATCAGACCATCAATGATCCCGGGCTGGCGGATCATGCTTAGCCATCTGTTAGAATTGAAGCCAAGGGCAGCACCAAAACAACGTGGTCGTGGAAAACTACACATCCAGTCTGACCATCATCCCTCATCAGGGGGCATCGACTAGACGCTGTCAGAAGAAAGTAGCTTGCAAGCTGAATATGCTGAGCTGAGTCCACCACATCTCAATTTATCCATCAATCACACCTGGAGAGGGATTGGAAATGAAGAGTTAAAGGAACAGGGAGGGTGTACGTGAGAGAAAAAGTAAGAAAAAGGATTTTGGAGAGGAAAAAACGAGCCTGAAGGCCAAGTTGATGTGAGCAAAGTTAAATGTGAGATGGTGTGGGAAACATTACCTGTAGTTAGTATTGGACTCCCCGCAAAACCTTAGCTTCTCTCGGCTATGAAAAAGCGTCCAATCCCATCAACGTCTCAGGCTAGCATTCTGGCGATTGAGTTTCTTGCCCTCTTTCAGCCCTCGTCGACTTCAATCAAATGATAATCCTCAGAGCTTGGGGAAGTAAGAAATGAGAATCTCTCTGGCTGAGAGCGATCCTAGGCTGGGCACATCTCAAGCAGTGATTACACACAAGGTCTTCGCAGGACGCGCAAATTTGGATTTTTCTTATATCACTTGCTTCATTACCCCTCTCTTGGCCCCTATTCTTGCATGCTATGTTTGCCCTACCTATGCTTGCTGTTTGGCCATGTTTATAACTGTGAAAATGCCTTTTTTGGGACTTTCTAGCTTCTGTCTTTGCATTGCATGTCCATATTGTGCATGTTTGGCATGGCTATAGGCCATTCCGGGTGCCTAATGTTGCATTTCGAGACCATTTCATGCTTCGGGAGTACTTTCGCCTCATTTCGGGGCTGCTTTCCCCCACTTTTCAGTGCTAAAATCCAATTACCATGTTTGCATATCATTTTTCATGCCATAGTTCGCATTTTTACCATTGCCTCGGTTTGCGTGCCCGTGTGCACGCATTTCGAGGCACTTCATTTTCATCCATCGGCATCCTATGTGAGTGTGGCTGAGGCTCTCTCATGTTGGTATAAGCCCATATGTCATTTTCATGTCATTGCATCTCATTCTGTCACCGTCTCGGTTTGCGTGCCCGTGTGCACGCATTTCGAGGCACTTCATTTTTATCCGCCGGCCTCTTATGTGAGTGTGGCTGAGTCTCTCTCATGTTAGTATAAGTCCATTTTGCATTTCACATGCCATTTTGCCATATTACATTGCATATGCCATTTTCTCGGTTTGCGTGCCCGTGTGCACGCATTTCGAGGCATCTCATTTTCACAGCATTGTGCATACTAGGCTGTATCTTAGTTGCATTTCATGCATGTCATGCATATTGCATCATGTTCGGAATAGGAGTTAGCCCGGGCACGGGAAACGAGGTGCATTTCGTACTCCGAGTGACGGAATGAATCTCAATTCCCCAGTCACTGACACTCTGGATTATCCATGATGGAGTTAGGTTTTAGCTGTGTTTTTATACGTGCATTCATTCTAAATTGAGTTGCACATTTCGACCCCTCTGCCATCATGCATCGATATGCGTGATTGGTGGCACGAGGATCGAGGCATGCATATATCTATGAAAATACATTGCTATGCCCCTTTCCTGCTCTCTGTTGCAGCAAAATGAAGAATCAGCAACTTTTCAAAGCTTGGTACGCGTTTCAAGAATAACTGCTAAACAGAGGCTAATTGGGGCATCCCGGTGGATTTTCGTGCAAGGCAGCCCGGACATGCATCACACATCAGAAGCAAGGCAGTCCCTGGCTTGCATGCCAGTTTTATTTATTTTCTTAGTTAATTTGTTAATTAATTAGGAATTTGTACATTATTTGGACTGTAATATTTGGACTGTACTATTCTTTTATTTGGGACTGTATATTTATTTGGACCCTCTGCGCGAGGGGACAACTGTAATAAGTGTGCGTGCGTGTGTTGTATGTCTTCCAACCCCACGTCTTTCTCCCTTTTATTTATCCGCTTTAAGTAAAAAACCATCATTGAGGAACCTTTTCTTCATCTTTCCACTCTGATCAGTTCATAGTTGTAGCATTTCATATGCCATGTTTAGAATAGCCGAGCCTGCTATAGTTCGCATTTTTGCATGTGTTGCATTAGGCATTTCTGTATATTTAGGATCATGCATGGTTTCTAATAAACTTCTTTTTTTTAGCTTGGAGTACTCGGTGAGTTTTATGCTTTAGCATCCTTGCATGCGTGTGAGTGACTGCCATGAATAGCATGCTTACCATGAGGCCAATTGCTAATGTGATATATCTGCCTGAATGCCTGTGGGTGAAGGTTGGGTTATTTGAATTGGAATAATTCATCAAATGTGTGTTTTAAGCCCACTAGATAGTGGCAAAAACATCTTTTCTAAGCCCACCCGAGGGTGGCAAATCCACGTCTTAGGCCTACTTGCGGGTAGCCACATCAAATCGACTTTCCAAATAAACAAACATGAAATGTTTTGTTACAATTCAAGCAACTCTTAGTCTATACTTATATGCTGGTGTGCGATCACATAGTAACCTAGGCTTATAACCGGAATAAGGACACACAAAGTTTCTTCAAAAATTGATATTCATGGTTTTATTAGAGGCCGATCTTTTGTCGGCGCGAGCCTGGGGGTGCTCACGAAGTGACCTTCCCTAATCGTACCCAAGTTCTCCGAGCCGAGGCAACTTTGGTGATGACGGACACGTGGCCTTTGGCACCGGAGTCTAGGGATGTTTCCTAAATTTCCCAAAATAAAATATTTAGGTGGCGACTCTGTATCTGGCAAAGCAGTCCATGTTTGGCACTTCTTTCAAAATCTGTTTTCTCAAAACGATTTGCCGGATTTGGACTCTTTGGTTCAGACTTAGAACCGTGACAAATTTGAGAGTCCTGAGCTGTAGTGACCCCAATATGAACGGAACGGGAGCTCGTTCCTCCCGGGGCGTTCGGGGACGGTTACAATGAGTTAATGAGATAATAATAAAGCCTAAAGAGGAATATGTGAATTAGAGAACGGATTGAACTGTTAGTGACCCTTTTGCGTTCATGAAATATGTAGGGTCAAGGTCCAGGGCAAATCCACAAGCCGATCACTGTGAGTAATATCGCTATTTGAATGATTGTGAATGTCCAATTATTACTCCCTTATAAGCTTTATAAGTTGCTAATTGGGATTGTGGACAAAAGTCTGACAGGAAAAACATAAATGGGCCAAAGGCCGTTTTGACAGAAATAAATGGGCCAAAGGCCGTTTTGACATGAATGAATGGGCCAAAGGCCGTTTTGACAGAAATGAATGGGCCAAAGGCCGTTTTGACCGAAATGAATGGGCCAAAGGCTGTTTTGACAGAAATGAATGGGCCAAAGGCCGTTTTGACATGAATGAATGGGCCAAAGGCCGTTTTGACAGAAATGAATGGGCCAAAGGCCGTTTTGACAGAAATGAATGGGCCGAAGGCCGTTTTGACATAAATGAATGGGCCGAAGGCCGTTTTGACATGAATGGAAATCTGAATGGGCCAAAGGCCAGAATGTTTTGAACTACAGTCACTTGATTTGAATTTCGTATATTTATATATCTGTTAAATAGAAATATGAATTGGGCCCAAGGCCGTTTGGAACATGTTATTCTACATTGTTATGTATCTTCTGTAATTGATTTGATATTATTCACTGGGCAATCGCTCACGCTCATTCATGTGTTTATAGGTGAGCCAAGAGAAGTCCAGACCCAGTCTCAGTGAAGTCTGTATGGAACAACTAAGGTTTTGAGAGAGTCAGCCCTTGTGTCTCACGCACGAGACCTGTCTTTGCCCTTTTGTTACGTATTTACATTTTGTCAGGTTGGCAAAGTTTTGTATATGTCTGCTTATAGTTTTTATGGGTTGACTTACTTTTGGATGATCGTGTCTGTACAGAACCTATGTCGCTATGTTTCTGTTGTGAGTTATTAACGTACATATGTATGGTTTGTTTTGATGTGCCATGTAAGCACAGCTCTATGGACAAAGTTTTAAATTTTGCTTCCCTTTTGGCCACTTTACTCTGATGTGTTAAGTCTGTTTTGGTTTGAGGCCGTAGGTAATCTTAGGATTACTGGCCGGTTACGTCCTTAACCCATGGGGGCGGGTTCGGGTCGTGACAGAGTGGTATCAGAGCACGAGTTAATAACTCACACACTTGTCCAAAAGTGCAATAAGCGTCTAGAAAAGATCTAGGATGCATTCACATGATAAATATAAATCTGAAAGCATCAAGAATATGCTTAAGTGTTTCGGTATGAACAGTCATGTGCTATAATTTGTAAATTGCTTGCGTGGTAAACCTTTGGAATACGTATGCTCTCTGGTATATTCATACTTGTGAATCTCTGTATTAAGTATAATGCTATGTTTGGTATAAATGAATGATTTCCTAAATTCTCCTTGAACATAATTGTTGTATCCTTAGCGGAGGCCCTCGCCCAGGGGATATAATACTGTGGCTTATGGTCATGAAGCCCTAGCCCGGGGGAAATAATACCGTGGCACAGGCCCTCGCCCGGGGGAAATAATACCGTGGCCTATGTATGAGATATGTTGATATGCTTGACCAACATGATATGTCACGCTAAAAGAAGTACCACACATGATTCGAATATGAGATATAAATTGTTACACTAATGTGTACAACAAGTTTGTTTTGTTATAATGCACATACATGAATATACGAGTCATGAAAAGTTGTTTATGTGCATTCGATTCTGCCTACGGGTGTCTATGTGAAACATGAACATGATTTGAGTATATAATTACTTAGTAAATGTTCAGCATGCGATATTTGATAAATATGCAATTATCTGTTACGTAAGTGATTAATTGCGTACGATATGTGAAAGGAGAATATAACAATGTGCCTATGTGCGAATGTACTCATGTGATTTTGTGTTTAATTTCATATTGGGCATCCCAGTATTTGGTAAAGTTTGATAAGAATTTGTGCAAAGTATGGGCAAATTAAGGGCATACGGGTTGGAAGGTTCTTCCATAGCCCGACTTGATAGTCCGGAAAGAGTAGTACAAGAATTGGCAGAGATCTTGAGACAACAGCGTCAGTTGCCGCTACGGCAAGAACCTTTTCCACCACTAGTGTGAGAAACACCGAGGAGTTTGTTATCAGATTTCTGGGGCTCGTTATAGATATGGTAAAATGGACCATACGGCAAGGAACTGTCCCTGGATTGAATGAAATGTGAATGAATCCTCTGCATTGGCTAAATTCGTACCAGTGGTAGAAATTGCTACTCAGGATGGAGTAATCACACTCATCCCAGAAAGCACTCAGAATGTTGTAACCATTATCCCAGGTATCTATACTGTTTACAAATGAATGCTTATGTGTTGATTGATTCTGAATTAGTACGTTTGTACATCTTCGCTTGGGATATTATTTGATTCGGATCAGCATATATTTCATACCTGCTGCATGTGTATCTAGATTGGTTAGACCCACATGATCGAGACTGTATTCATTGGAGGTATATGCCCCGTTTGGGAAATTTGTGAAATACGTTTTGGGATATTGATTGACTCTGCACATGCACATATATCTGCACCTATGCTCAGGGTGATTTATTATGTTACCGTCTTCAATGACTAAACCACTGGAATTACGATTCTGTAATCGTGTGACCAAGTTGAGCGCCCTAAATGATGAACTCTATAATTGTGAGACCATATATTTTGATTGGTAGAAAGTTGACTGGGTGATGTGACTAATTTGGAACTTTTGCGTAACAATCCCATACTATGTGTACCCGAGGAACTTTGTATAATGCATTACTGTGCACCATGTTCTTGCATATAAGGCTTATTTGGGAACTGCTATACTGATTATGATACGTACCTCCTGATATGAACACTTGCATGCTTATGTAACTATACCAGAACTTATGTGAACAATACCGTATTGTACGTGATTTGAAACACTTTGATATGAACAGTTGTGATGAATGATTCTGATACGACCTTGAGAACTGATAAATTTAGGGCAATTGTGAAACTATCAGCCATGTGCCTAAACAAACGAAGTGAGCTTTACAGAATAAAATGTACCCTACTTGAGAAAACTTCTATCTGACTTGATCCAATAGAACCTTTGTCTGAATTGACCCGATAGAACCTTCATTGGATATAATTTGACGGGACCTTTGTTTGATTTAATCTGACAAGACCTTTGCTTGGATTGATTGATAAGAACCTCTATCTAAGTTGATTTTGTAAATGGGGGTTAAGAATTGTCTATAAATAAATGACTAGATTATTCTTGGCAGAAAAACTGATAGACCCAAAACTTGAATTCGTTTGGGATACTTGACTTATTTGAAAAACCTTTTGTGGGCTGACAACAGATTGATCTAACTATGAACATCGTTGAGAACCAATCCCCAACTATCGAGGACATAGGTGTTAAAAATGAACCGAATTGTACAAACCCTGTGATTGGGTGTCGTAAGGAGTGTTGTTCCATTTTGTTTGTTTGATGCTATGGGAACCGATGATGGTAGATTGATTTGATTTTGGGCAGTACTGAACATTTGCCTTTGACTGATCAGAACATGTTTTGTAAGGGAGAGTGATTGCCTCAGTGTTATCAGATTTTGGAGAAATCAGGTTATAGTGAATGGTGTTGTGTTGCTTTGATGACATTCTTAGAGTGTCCTTTCGTGCTAGGAGACGTTAAGCCTATGTAGCATCTTTGATTGAGATACCTTTTTCCACCGACGGTTTCGCACGGGTGGGTTTGACTAATCGATCTGGAATCGGCCACCGACGGTCGCGAACGGGTGTGCCTCGATTCCGAGACGATTATTCCTTTGTTTTGTTTGGAATGTCATCCTTTGGTATTATATAAATGTTTTAACATCCAAGAAACCTTGAAAAACCCTGATTGTCCGAAAAGTGCGTGAATTCGGTACGCTTTGTATATAACTACCCAGTGTCATTATATTCTGTGATTGGAACCCTGAGAATGTGTGAATTGTGTTTGACATGCGATTGACTCCTTTGATAATGCCTCTGACATCATGGGGATTTACGTATACGAATTGCCTTATGCTTTTAACGACTACTAGATAAAGTAGAAAGACTCGATGGAACAGAGAATTGAATACTGAACTGAATTGTGAATTGCAAACTGTAAACTGTTGAATGAACTGAGAATATGTGTATTCTATTAGAAGTCGATTGCCTCAGTGTTGTTGTATTTTACAATTGGTACTATGGGGAATACGGACTATATGCGTTGTATGGGTAATTGCCTCGATACTATCTTTGTTGACTCGGGGATCACTGTCTGGATCCACTTTAAATTCCTATGAACTTTTGGTTGCCTTTGAATGGCTGTGACGAGTCACTGAACTAAATACCAAATCGGATTGTGTATTGTGGAATTATTAAAGAATGAATTGAACTTTTGTGACAAGGGAATAGACCGAACTTCTATGATAAAGCTAGCTGGCATCTGAAATGAATATGTTGGTGACCTACCTTGGAGAGGACAATTGGTGAAATTGTGTCTAAATATTTTCGGTGCCAACAGGTCGAAGCCGAATATCAGATAGTGGCGGAACTACTTCAATTTCTCTCTATTTTGGAATGGAAAATGGGAATATGTGACTAAGAAATTTGTTGTGGGGCTACCTGAGCACCCAAGGTATAAATCCTGTTTGAGTTTTGAATATGGGATTACTAAGTTGCCTGTCTCCTCCCTGTGAAATTTTCGTAAGATGCTTGTAGACTAGTCACTGTTATACCAATAAGATTGCTCGTTTGCATGAGGTCCCAGTATCTATTGTTTTAGACAGAAACTTTAAAATGTGTTTGAATTTTGACAAGCCTTCAAGAGGCAATGAGAACTGAAATGGGATTCAGCACTACTTTCCATCCATAAATTGATGTATAGTCAGAAGGAACTATTTAGACTCTGGGAGAAATGCTCCAAATGTGTACCTTAGATCTTCGAAAAGTCAGAAAAATCTGTCCATTGTTGGCGGACTCTGCTTACAACAAAAGCTTACACTCTAGATTGGTATGACACCATACAAGCCTTGTATGGAGAAAAAGTTGAGTCGTTGACTGATTGAGAACAGAGTGTTGCTTGATTTTGAGACTGAGTAGATAACTATCAAAAGGAACAGAACTGTTGAATAAGAAAGTGTTCCGAATTGTGCCTGACTAAAGGTAAATTAAGTTTGGAGGACCAAACTTCCTAAAGGGGGGAAGACTGTGATACCCCTGTTCCGTAATATGTGTTAATTGGCCCTTAATATGAATTTGATTATATGTGTTGATATGATTTGGTGTGCCATTATGTGATATATGTGATTCTAGAATTCTATCTGTCCACCGTAGGAATATCTGTTTGAATAATCTGCTTTGGAATTAAATTGAGGGCCTTATCGGCCACAGAACTCGAAATTGATTACGCCATTGTGGTTGGCATAATTTTTAGAGCCTACGGTGAAATTTAATTGAAAATTGATTCTGGTCAATTTAAACTGATTAAATTGATAAATTAAGTACCCCATTATTTTATATTAAAATATTTGTTAGTGGGGCTTGTTGTATATTTGCATTGCACTCTCCTCTAGCTCTCTCAAAACTCAAAATCTAAGTTAGACAATTGAGAGTGAGGGAGAGGCCGGCTATAGAGAAAGAAAGGAAGAGACTTGAGCAATTTTTGGCTCTAGCTTGGGAATTTGAAGATTTAACTCAAGAATTGACTAGAGTTTGGAAGATTAAAGCTCCTAGGTGAGTAACCAACCCCTAACTCATGAATTTGAGTTGTGATTTCATGAATTGAAGATTAATTTGTGATCTAGAACATGAAAGGAGTTGGTTTTGATGAATTTGAAGACTATATATGCATGCATGTATGTATTGTTTTGAATTTGCATATTTGAGCTTGAATTACATGACTCATGTTGCAAATTTTGGTTGAAATCGATGTATTTGACCATCTTTTCATCATATGAGACGAGAATGAAGGTTATATGTCACATGCATGTACAATCCATGGAAGTAGAAGCTTTGAATGCATGAAATGGTTACATTGGTAATGAGTTGGTGGAAAATTAGCCATGCATGTAGATAAATTATGAAATTGAGCTTCAATGTGTTGTAATCCTATGTTTGTACCATGTTAGTACATGATTATGTGAAGTTTGGACCGAAATCATGCATTTAGAGCCTTTGAATGTCGAGATGAAGCTCAAGAACTTAATCTGGAAAACCCAGATTTTCGATGTCCGCTCGAGCAGGTGAAGTGCCGCTCGAGTGGAGAAATAGAGCTCCCAGCATTTTCTGCAGACATGGTTCCCGCTCGAGCGTGGGAGTTGACGGTCGAGCGGGGAGCTATGTAGACAGGCAGTCCGCTCGAGCAGCCGAGTTCACGCTCGAGCTGGAATTGAAGGCAACTAGTACTTTCGCAGACCTAAGGGTCCGCTCGAGTGGGGAAGTCCACGCTGGAGCGGGGACCCTATTTTCTGAAATCCTGTTTCTGCATTTTGTGTTCTGTTTTCGGTTCTCTTTCACTTGCAAGCACTCTTAGGCATATGTTAAGCATTGTAAATGAGTTAATGAGATGATAATAAAGCCTAAAGAGGAATATGTGAATTAGAGAACGGATTGAACTGTTAGTGACCCTTTGTGTTCATGAAATATGTAGGGTCAAGGTCCAGGGCAAATCCACAAGCCGATCACTGTGAGTAATATCGTTATTTGAATGATTGTGAATGTCCAATTATTATTCCCTTATAAGCTTTATAAGTTGCTAATTGGGATTGTGGACAAAAGTCTTACAGGAATAAACATACATGGGCCAAAGGCCGTTTTGACATGAATGAATGGGCCAAAGGCCGTTTTGACAGAAATGAATGGGCCAAAGGCCGTTTTGATAGAAATGAATGGGCCGTTTTGACAGAAATGAATGGGCCAAAGGCTGTTTTGACAGAAATGAATGGGTCAAAGGCCGTTTTGACATAAATGAATGGGCCAAAGGCCGTTTTGACATGAATGAATGGGCCAAAGGCCGTTTTGACAGAAATGAATGGGCCGTTTTGACAGAAATGAATGGGCCAAAGGCCGTTTTGACAGAAATGAATGGGCCAAAGGCCGTTTTGGCATGAATGAATGGGCCAAAGGCCGTTTTGACAGAAATGTATGGGCCAAAGGCCGTTTTGACAGAAATGAATGGGCCAAAGGCCGTTTTGACATAAATGAATGGGCCGAAGGCCGTTTTGACATAAATGAATGGGCCGACGGCCGTTTTGACATGAATGGAAATCTGAATGGGCCAAAGGCCAGAATGTTTTGAGCTACAGTCACTTGATTTGGATTTCGTATATTTATATATCTGTTAAATGGAAATATGAATTGGGCCCACGGCCGTTTGGAACATGTTATTCTACATTGTTATGTATCTTCTGTATTTGCTTTGATATTATTCACTGGGCTATCGCTCATGCTCATTCATGTGTTTATAGGTGAGCCAAGAGAAGTTCAGACCCAGTCTCAGTGAAGTCTGTATGGAACAACTAAGGTTTTGAGAGAGTCAGCCCTTGTGTCTCACGCACGAGACCCGTCTTCGCCCTTTTGTTACGTATTTACATTTTGTCAGGTTGGCGAAGTTTTGTATATGTCTGCTTATAGTTTTTATGGGTTGACTTAGTTTTGGATGATCCTGTCTGTATAGAACCTATGTCGCTATGTTTCTTTTTGAGTTATTAACGTACATATGTATGGTTTGTTTTGATGTGCCTTGTAAGCACAGCTCTATGGACAAAGTTTTAAATTTTGCTTCCCTTTTGGCCCCTTTACTCTGATGTGTTAAGTCTGTTTTGGTTTGAGGCCGTAGGTAATGTTAGGATTACTAGCCGGTTACGTCCTTAACCCATGGGGGCGGGTTCGGGTCGAATCATAGTGAGGGGCGAATGGTTGGGCATTATTGGCTTCAAAACCCTAAGCTTGCTTTGAAGTTGATCCTAAGGTTGCAGATTGAGAACATGCTTGAAGCTGTATGCAAGTACGCCGACGATGTCGTCAGTGGTAAGGTTAGTTATTTTCACTCAAATTGTGGATTTTATTTTATTTTTTGGTAGAGAATTGATGAGAATGCTTAATTGAGTGTGTTTGCTGGAGCATGTTTGTTATGTTGTAGTTCTATTGCAATTCATCAAAAGAGAATGAACTAGAAGAAGACTTATGTGAAGGTCTCTGCTTTGTTCAAATTTCTCTGGTATTGGATTTTCTCTGCATTAGCAATTTTTTCAACAAAATCAAAATTTCTCTGGAGAAAAATCGAGAATTTCTCTAGGTTGGATTTGTACTTTTCAATTCCAAATTGATTGTTCTTATTGCATTTATGGTTCGGACTTTGGATTTTCTCTGTATTAGCGATTTTTTCAACAAAATCAAAATTTCTCTAGAGAGAAAGTGAGAATTTCTCTAGTAGGTCTCTGATTGTTCAAATTTCTCTGGTATTGGATTTTCTCTACATTGGCAATTTTTTCAACAAAATCTAAATTTCTCTGAGAGAAATAGAGAATTTCTCTGGGTTTGATTTCTACTTTTCAACTCCAAATTGGTTGTTCTTATTGCATTTATGGTTCTAACTTGGATTTTCTCTGCATTAGAAATTTTTCAACAAAATAGAAATTTAGAGAAATAGAGAATTTCTCTATTAAGTCTCTGGTTGTTCAAATTTCTCTGGTATTGGATTTTCTCTGCATTAGCGATTTTTTCAACAAAATCGAAATTTCTGTAGAGAGAAACAGAGAATTTCTCTGGGTTAGAAAGAATTTCTCTGGTCCAGAATTTTTTTGGTCCAGAATTTCCCTGGAGACAATCCATTCATAACCTGAAAGAAGCGTGGGAGATAATTAAAAGTAGCCTAGGATAGAGACAAAGGAAAAGGAAAAAAGATCTTCTCTAAACTTTAGCCTTACAACAAGGTAACACAACTGAACTACCGAAAACAGCTTGATTTATATGAGCTGACTACCGAAACAGTAGGAGATTACTGTAGTGACCAAGCCATGACTGCTACACGTGCACGCAACAAGAAAAGATTATATAGATTAGTGAGCCTAGTTGCCCTTCCCGTAACTACCGAAAGTACTTGTCTAGCGTACAGAAAAGAAGGAATTCTCTGATCTACCTACCTCACTCGACTAGCAAGAGAAGCAATTTTCTTTAATAAACCGCTTGACTAAACGAAAAAAAATACAGTGCACTAACGCGCACCCTATCTAAGTCAACCTTTCGAGCCCCTTTACTTTACTAGTAAGGGTACTTGGTTTAAGAAAGGAAATGAGGTGCTAGTCTCCGTTGATCACTTTCTTCATTGGAAAATCCTACAAGGATGCAATTTGGTGTGATGTCGTACCTATAACAGACCTAACCCCCACCAATAACTCTGTCACCGCTTGCTTGGGCAACCATGGCAATTCGATTGTAAAGTGATTCTCTTTATTGAACAAGAAAAGAAAGAAAAGAAAATGCATACCTCTTGGAAGGATGGTGCAAAGGCGGTGTTGTTGCCTCTGATCTTAAGGAAGGTGTCATTAGTGTTACAAGCTGAGAATTTGCTGACTAGGCAAAAGTTTCAAACGGAAGCTCGGGAAACAAGGCTAGGGTATAGAACTAAAGACGCTAACCCCTATTTCGAAAGGGCACTCCTATACCTTCCAAGGTTAGCAAATTGCTTGAAGAGTTCGCTGAACTTATCCCAAAAGAGTTACCTGCTGGATGAAATTCTCTGGATCAATTTGAGGGACCTTAGACATTATTTCAATATTAGATGTCTTTTATGCTATAAAATCTTAATATCAGGGACCCTAAAAAAAAACCCCTTTAGAATATACACCCTAGAAAAGGTGTATATTATAACTAGATCACTTTCCGTTATAACTACAAAAAAAAAAAAAAATAATAATAATGAGTAACAACCAAATATCACATAAAATATAATCAAAAATCTTTTCGATTATAACTAAAATAATAAGCATAATAGGTCATAACTAATATGATTAACACTACAACGAGTCATAATTAAGGAATAATTAACACCATAATAAATTATAACAAAAAAAAAACTATAAATATCATAATTTTAGAGTGTGTACTGTAAAATTTTCCAATATTGTATTAAGTATCATTGTGCCTAAAACAAAGACCCACGCTCTAGAGAATGAAAGAAAACAAAACAAAACAAAATTTGGCACTACCCTGTTGCTTTGCGTTGCAAATGGGCATGGCCATCTTTATTAGCAATTCGTTCCTAAACTTTGAAATATCAATGTGTTTATAAACTTTTTTGTACAAGTGTTTTGAGTGGATTTGACAGCTTTTTTCAGATATAGTCCAACGAGAAGTTATTTGGTAGTTCTAGGATGTGATCACGTAAGCCATGTTTGTTTGAACGGACATGTGCTTGGGATTGGACTAATAGCCTAATAAAATTATTAATCTGATGTTTGGTTAAAAATTTGAAGTATGGATTAACAATCCAGCCGGCTATGGTATCCCACATATGATGGACTATTTAATCCCACATAAAGGGTGTGATATAAATTAAGAGACTAAGTCAAAGTCTGGACAAACTTATGAAATAACCATAATAGACGTATTATGATCAATATATTGGATGTTTCATGTCCTGTCATGTCCTATCCATTCCAATCCTCCGAAACAAATATCAGATTGGATAATATTTTGTTAATCCTTCCTTATAATCCTGACTCAATTCAAACATAGGATAGGATACACAATCCAAAAGGATTTATTGTCCTAGGACTATTAGTCTTGGAAATGTTAATCCAACTTAATAGTCCGCCCAAACAAACATGGCCGTATTGTTTTATGTGTTGTAATTGATGGAGATGGTAGAGTTCTTAATTTTGTTTTGAATCATGACAAACAGCTACCCTGATGTTTGGTGTTTGATAATTGGTGATATACATTACCATGTGATGTTCCTGTACTACCAAATAATTTTTCTAGTTAGACAATCCAATGTAAATGGTGATGGCAGTGTTTTGAGTGGCAAAGGGGATGGTCATTTCCAAGTCAGGCGATAATAATTTTGGAATATAAATTTTACTGAGACTTATGTTCCATTTGTTTAGACATCACATATTTTTTAACCTAAAAAATTCACCTAGAAAATACTGTTTGGTTATTATATTTCACTATATAAAGTGAAGGTCAAGACTAACATAATCATAACTTGTACACCGTATCTTTTTTCATTTAACAATCCTACTTCGTTTCATTAAGAAAAAAAATGAGGTGGTTAGTATGCCTATTACACTTTCTTTTCTTTACCTTACAATATCAACCTGCTTTCTTTTATTTTTCCCCAACAAATCATTTGTGTTCACCAGAACAGAGCTCTGCATTACTCTAATTTAAGCATATGTTCACCATAAATGGTTCTACTTCTTGGCTTTATGATCAGTATGGTCACTTTTCTTATCCAAAAACAATGTCATGGAATGAGAGTACTACTGATTGTTGTTCATGGGATGGGATCAAATGCGACGGGATGACTGGTGGTCAAGTGATTGAGCTTGATCTTAGTTGCAGCCAGCTCTATGGCACCATCATACCGAACAACAGTCTATTTAGTCTCAGACACCTCCAGCGACTCAATCTCACCTTCAATGACGTCACTCAATCAAGGATTTCTCCTAGTTTTGGGCAGTTTTCAAGTTTGACACATCTCAACCTCTTGTCCAGTTTCTCTGGATCAGTCCCATCAGAAATCTCCCACCTATCTAAATTGGTTTCTGTAGACTTGTTTTCCTATTATTAGTTAGTCAAACTTGAGCCATACAATTTCCATGTACAGCTTCAAAACCTTGCCTAGTTACAATATCTTTGTCTTGCTCGCGTGAACATATCTTCAATTGTACCCATTTCCTTGATGAATCTATCTTCTTTGACATATCTATATCTTGAGCAAACCGGTTTGCAGGAGAAATTGCCAAATAAAATTTTCACTTGCCAAACTTGGAAGCGCTCAACTTAGGTTACAACCCTTATCTCGCTGGTTATTTGCCACAGGTAAATTGGACCAGTAGTGGTTCCCTTTCAATGTTACGACTCATGGGGACAGCTTTCTCTGGAGAGCTACCCGATTCCATTGGTTATCTCAAGTCATTAAAATACTTGTGTCTGGCTAATTGCAAATTCTCGGGGTCCATACCTATGTCCCCAGGGAAACTTGCTCAAATGGCTTATTTGGACATATCGGATAACAATTTTGAAGGCCAAATTTCCAATTCTTTTGCTAACTTGACACAAATGACTTACTTGTGTCTTTGTCACAACAATTTCAATGGTCAGGCCTCATCTATATTCTAAAATCTTGAGCAACTCTTTTACTTGGATATTTCATATAACTGTCTTGAAGGCCAAATTCCCAATATTGCCGACCTTTCAAAGGTTGTTTATTATACTCTAAGGCGAAACCATTTTATAGGTCAATTCCCATGTTGGATAGGCAACTTGACACAACTTGTTTGTTTAAACATTGGGTTAAATGAATTGACTGGCCTGATTCCCGCCGACTTAAGAGGGCTTTCAAACTTAACATATCTTTGCTCAGCTTATAACAGCCATACTGGGACGCTGCCGATTTGGTTGTATAATCTTCCATCATTGAAGTACTTATCACTTGCTTCAAATGAATTCACAAGTCAAATCTATGAATTCCAAAGTAAGTCATTGAATCATATTAATTTGTGCGGTAACAAGCTACATGGCCCCATTCCATCATTTTCTATGATCATCAATCTTTTCCTCTCAAAGAATACATTCACTGGAGAAATCCCATCAACAATTTGCAATGTAAGTTTCCTTGAGATACTTGATTTGTCTCATAACAGTTTCAGTGTTGTAATTCCACAATGTTTAGCAAACTTCAGCAATGTACTAAGTATCTTAGGATGAATAATTTTCATGGAAACATTCCATCCACATTTACAGAGGGAAACAAGTTGAGGAATATTGATTTAAATTGTAATTAGTTGGAAGGTAGGGTGCCACGATCCTTAGCAACATGTAGACACTTTGAGGTTCTAGACGTCGGAAACAACAAAATAAACGACACATTCCCCTACTAGTTGGAATTTCTTCCAAAGTTGCAAGTCTTAGTCTTTAAATCCATTAAATTCCATGGTCCTGTGGACTCTTCCAGAGTTGCAAGTCCTAAGCTTCGAATCTTTGACCTCTCTCACAACGAGTTTAGTGGCCTTTTGCCAACAACATATTTCAAGCATTTTAATGCTTATGAAGATGGTCGATGAAAAGGTGGAAAGAAAATATATGGGGCTATCCTATTATTCTAATTCAGTGACCATCATGTTGAAGGGGAATGAGGTATTATTTCCAAGAATTCTAACCATCTTCATGACAATTGATTCATCACACAACAAATTTAGAGAAGAGATTCCAAATGTCATCGGAAAACTTCATGGACTTCGGTTGTTTAATTTATCTCACAACAATCTTATTAGCAATATCCCTTCATCATTGGGAAATCTATGTTTTCTTGAATCGTTGAACCTCTCTTCAAACCAACTTTCTTGTAAGATTCCTAGCCAATTGACAAGTTTGGCATTTCTTTGTATGTTAAATTTTTCACAAAATCATCTCGAGGGTCGCATACCTCAAGACAACCAATTTGAAACATTTGAAAATAGCTCGTACAATGGGAACCTAGCATTACGTGGATTTCCACTATCGGAGGAATGCGGGGATGTTAACACACCGCAACTGCATCCAACACCTATGTTGCATAAGGAAGATGATCCAACTTTTGCAAGTGAATTTCATTTTAATGTGGTAGGGATGGGGTACGGATGTGAAATGGTATTGGGATTGGTAATGGGATATCTTATGTTCTTAATCAGAAAACCAAAATGGTTTGTAAGAATTGCTGAAGGAAAACGACAGAAGAAAGGGAAAAGGTCACACAAGAGCGGTGACACGATGGAAGAATAAAGTAGAAAACACAAATGGCGTCTCAGGTAAGTACCCTTTCTCCACCCACACTTTTTTTTTTCTTTTTTTTTTCATTGTTACTGTATTGGATACATAAGAAAGGGATTAGTTTAATCATTTCAATTAAATGTAAATTTTTGCCTCAAATTTACTACTGAATTTTCATATAAGCTCACCCAAAGGGGTTATTCTCTATCCACTTTACCCTATGTTCGCTATATTTTCTAGCTGATGAAACAGGTGCCATCATTTGAAATTGTAGTTTTTGCAGGTAAACAGAGAAAGAGGCTGAATGTGAAACACTGGAACCGCTGCTCTCTATCAAGATTCAGGAGTTGTTTTTTATCAAAATATTATGCTCTAGTGAAGTGAATTGTATTTGATGTTGTACGGCCTGTCATAAATTGTTACTTCTATGTTAGAACTTCTTAAAACTTAATATTTTTGTTGGTTGTATAATTTGTAAAAGCCAATCATAATTTAACGCGTGGCACGAAGAGGGCAATGTGGGGCGTTAACACAAATTGCCAATCAAAATCAGACACGTGGCAGTTCGTATTGGTAATAATGGATCTGCATAGCATTGGAACAATCGAGAGATATAAGATGATATGGCCTAACGATTACTCACAAAGTTTAAATTCAAATCAGGAGGGAAGCACTGCAAGAGTGATGTAGTGGGACTGACTATGAGAGAGCATGTTCAGCAATCATGGGAGGACATTTCGACGGTTATCGTGAAGAGTATAAACAGCAAAGAAGGCCCTAGAATGAAAGCCCCAAACTCAGATCAAAAAACCAGTTTATTTACTTCATTTTCTTTCCAGTTTTACAGTTCTTTACATTTTTGTACTTCAATTCTTGTACTGCACTTCATTTCCTATGAATAGTTTCAAATAGTTTGTTACTGTGAACCTCTACAAGGCTGGGTCAGATCATTGTAAGTTTTCATTTACTTAATGAAATTTAGATTCTGAAATTGTTCTTCACCTGTTGTTATTTACTAATTTCTCCTAAACAAGCCACCAGTAAAAGTCCTCTTAATTGAGGCTGAAAGAACTATAATGCAATCATCTGATAATTGGTTGGCAATTAATATTTTGTAAGGACTAATTGATCCTTGCTGGCAAGCTTAAATTTACATTATTAACCTTCGACAGCCAAAAAGCCAATATATATTTTTGACACGCCCAGTGGGACCCTAAAATAGCTAGACATAGGAGATAAGAAGAAAATGAACGCCTGGAAGAAGGTGTGGAGGGAGATGTAAAAGTACCTGATCCAGAGGATAATGTGATAACATATTCCATGGAAACACCTTTCTCATCAGAACCTATGGTCGAACAGACCAGCAACTCTGAACATGCACCACATATTCATAATATTGGACGAGGCCATGGAATTGGACCATCCACTGTTTCGTCTACCCAGCCAATGAATCTGTGGGGAGGCTTGGTAGATGCTATGGGACAACAGTTGATGTATACAATGGAAAGATGGGCAACATCCTTCATGGATCGAATGAATTCCCATCAACCAACTATCACAAGGCATATGGAGGAAAATTCAAATGTTCTTTAACAAAGATTAGCTAGAGATAAACAACCTATGCAAAGTAATGGATATAATAATGGTCAGACTAGTAATCAAAATTATGAAAGACTATCACCTATACCTCAATCATGGTATGAGCCTTTTTCGAGGCCTTGGTAAATCAAAATATCGCATTACCTAACAGCGAAGCCATATAAATTGGTGGATCTAGGCCAACACAAGAAAATGGCATGAGAATGTTTTCAAATCCCATGTTCGAAACCATGTCTGGCACAAGGGGGTTCACTAACCCTTTGTTCGAATTCACACCTGGCAGTTGGAAGGGTTTCCTTCGGCTAGGAGAGAAACAACACCTATTCCTCCTCTTGCAGCACATTTCGTAGGTTTGTTCGCAGGACAGGCTCAGAGAGGTCAACCATACCCTCAATAGCAACCAGTACCACAGGGACAGTCAGTCTCAAATATACCTCCCTATGGATCAAGAGCACCTCAAGCATATGGGATTTCACCAAACCCTGTGTTTGTTCCTCCACTAGTAGTCCAACAAGCACAGAATATGGTTCCTAGGGACCAAATTGTTGATATTGTCAAAGAGATGTATGGACTTATGGCTCGGGGGGTTCAGACTCTTGTATATAGAAAGCCATACGTAGAATGGGTAGATAAGGTGCATGAATACCCAAGGGGGTTTAGAATACCAGACTTTGGTCTCTTTTATGGAAATGGAAACTAGCCAACAGTAGAACATATTGACAGGTTCACAGGCCAATGTGTTGAATTTACCAATAATGATTATATGAAATTGAGACTCTTTCCAAATTTCTTAGCTGGGTTAGCCTTTGTATGGTATATTAACCTTACGCCTGGCTCTATCCAAACTTGGCAGCAAATGGAAAAGGCATTTCACGCCCAGTACTTCCAAACTGAACCTGAAGTTTCCATGCCAGATTTGGCAAGGTTAAGCCAAAGGCCTAATGAGAAAGTTGCTCAATTTATTGCCAGATTCAAAAGGCCACGAAACAAGTGTAGGGTCATTTTACTAGAGCCTGAATTTGTGAGATTGGCTCAAAATGGTTTAGAGTTTAGGCTTCGAAAGAAGTTCTATTTCACTGATTTTCGAGACTTAGTAGAATTAATCTATATGGTGTCTAGATATGAATCTTTACTTAAAGAAGAACAGGATCAAAGTAATGCATCATATAAGACTTATTATAGGGACCCTAATTATGAAATTCATACAACAGAGATCATAAGGAAAGAGCCTATGACCTGGGAGGCGTTAATTCATAAGGACACTACAATAGACTAGAAGTTTAAAAAGAAAGACCTTCATAGGAAGTATTCTTTTGATTTAACAAAAGCAGCTGACATTTTTGATCATTTGCTTGCAGCAAATTTCCTAAAGTTACCAAAGGGAGTTAAGATCCTTGCCCCGGAAGAACTTAAAGAGAAAATGTACTGTAAATGGCACAACTTTTGGTCTCATTCAACTAAAAGCTGTATTGTTTTTCGGGACAAGATCCAAGAACAGATTCGAAAGAGGAGTTTAAAGTTTCCAGCTGAAATAGAGAAAGCTATGGGATTGACACCAACCCGTTCCCAGAGATTGGAGAAGTTGCAGCCAATGTTTGCGTGCCAGATTTCCAAAACCTATCCTTGAAGGAATTGGAGGAGGTTAATGTGCAGATGCATGTTGCCAGCAGGCTGCTTTCAAGAAGGATACCAGAAGTTCACCAGAAAATGGACAGAGCTTTATAGACCAAAAGGATGACTCTAGTGAGGAAGCACTAGATGATGAATCTCTTGAGGTAGCTATCATGCAACGGATGTGTCCCAGATGCAGGTTAAGTTACAAATGGCTGAAAGGGCTCCCAATTGATGGGAAACAATATTATAAGGATGTATAAAGACGCCCTAAGCCAACCAATACCTACAACAAGAGGCCATACCCAACTGGTCCCAAACAGCAGCCATTCTTGGCTGGACCACCAGCTACTAGAATGCAATCCAAGGGTAAGAGACCTATGCATGAGTTCAGACCACCCAATTGCTACATGTTGGAAGGCAATTATCCTGAGAGAAGGCCCGAATTAGGCTCAAATCAGGCAATCAGAGCCAGTTATTGGCCTCTAAAGTCAACTTCGAACAAGATGCAAGGCAACTACCTTGAAAGAAGGCCTGAATTAAACTCAAGACAAGTTGCTAGAGGAAGTGACTGGCCTCAAAAGTTAGCTTCGAAGGTGGCTTCGAAGACTGGGAAAGCAAGTTCAGCAACTGAACTAATGAGTTTATGGGTACCTAGGGTGCCAGACTGGTTTGTTATGCAGAACAAGCCTAAGGAAATACTTGCACAGTGAAGTGTCTTTAGAGACCATTGTAGAATGATTAAACCTCCATTGGTGGCTCCAAATAATTAGGTATTACTCAAGCACCCAAAAACAAAAGAACGAGACATGGTTCCAGTAATCTCTAGGTCTCAAAGGAGAAAGATCCAGCGAAGGTACGCCCAGTACCAAAAGGATCTAAAAGAAAGTGAAGAGAGTTCTTCATTGCCCTAGTCAAAAGGCCAGACAGAGGAAAAAGAAAGTCCAAAATTGACTCCTCGAAACAGAAGAAGTGTTGGCAGAGAGTAGTTGGCTAAGGTTCACACTGAACTGAAAGCCAAGGAAAGATCTAGCTTAGCAGGTCTTTAAAACGCCTTCATGGAAAGCGACAATGAGACAGAAGAAGAAGTTGAACTAGGCCAAAGGAAAGAAATGGTTGAAGATGAGGTGTTTGAAGCCTTCATGGCTGAACAGACCTTCTTGGTCGAAAAGCCAACGGAAGAAGACCACAATTGAGTTGATTCGAAGGAAGTCACTAGTACTGAGGTAACAGAGTGCAGCATGGAAGATGCTTCCGAAATAACTGAACAAGTTAATTTGGAAAAGAAGTAAGTGCAGCCAGCAGTTCAGTTTGGCTCATTTCCTCCAGTGTTAGTAAACATGGTATATATATTTCCATAGGAGTTCCAGGCTAAAGATGGAAACCAAGAAGGTCAGGAAGATGACCCTATTCTAGCTTCTAGTGAAGATTCACAGGTTAGCATGATTCAAGATGAGTCTGAAGTGGCCACACTAATGGAAACTGAAGATGAAAGTGAAGAGGTGAGATTAATCTCTTGTATCCCTTTGTGTACCCTACAACATCTATGACGCAGCATGTTAAGCCCTTGTACATCAAGGCTTATTTCGATGTGATACAAATAAATAGGGTGTTAGTGGATAATGGGGCAGCAGTGAACCTGCTTCCAAAGTCCTCTTTGAAGAAATTAGGAAAAAGAAACCCCAGATTAATCCCAACCAGCACAACCATTGTTGGCTTCGTTGGGGACAAGTAGATGGCTCAGGGTATCCTGCCCCTCAACTTGAGTATGGAAACCAGAGATTGCATGATAGCATTCTTTGTTATAGATAGTAATGCCAAGTATAATGCTTTACTTGGCAGTGATTGGATCTACACCAACAAATGTGTGCCTTCCTCTCTACATTCGGAAATAATGATGGCCCTATGCAATGAAGAGACAGAGGAGATCAATGCAGATCCTCAATGCTTTATCGCTTGTGCTGACTTTGCGCAGGCCAAGTTATATACAGAAGGAGTGACACTACTCAGTATATTGAGGAAACCTAGTGGAACAACCAAAGTGTTGGCTGATGAGGAAATAGCACAACTAAAGCACTTAGTGCAGGAGAGTGTTGATGAAGAGTTCATCACCAAGGATGATAATGATGCCTGGCTATAGGCAAGAAGAAGAGACCCAAGAAGCTAGGCCCCTGGCTTTAGTTAAGTTTTTAGCTTTGGAAAAAAAATCAATAGTCCAGAAGGCTCAGGAATAAGAAAGGGAAGCCATGGTGGTTGGCTATAAGCAGAAGCAACAACAGGTCAGGCCTCTGGCCCTTGATAAGTACTATGCATTGGACATCGAAAGAAAAGTCCAAGAAGTACAGGAAGAAGAAGCCTTATGGATAGATTTTCTCTATGAGGAAGAAGGCAAAGATAAAGTGGGAGCAGAACAAAGAAAAGAAGTTGCTTCGAAGGCAAAAGAAGTCGAAGGAGAAGCATTAGTAAGTGCTCAAGTACAAGACCCCTTGGAAGAAGTCAATTTAAAGGAAGGTTCTGCACAGCAGCCCACTTATATCAGTGCTTGGTTAAGTTCTATTGACAGGAACCAGTTGTTGGTAGTTCTAAATAAATATAAGGATCGTTTTGCGTTGTCTTATAATGAACTACCAGGATTGGATAGGTAATTAGTGGAACATAGGCTCCATATGAAGCCTAACTTCAAACCACACAAGCAAAAACCAAGACGGATGAGCCCTAAAGTGGTTCACAAAGTGAATGAGGAAATTCTCAGGCTCCTTAAGGCAGGTTTCATTAGAATAGCCAGGTATGTTGAATGGTTGTCTAACATTGTGCCTGTGGTTAAAAAGAATGGCAAGATAAGGGTATGCATCAATTTTAGGAATCCGAACTTGGCAACTCCAAAAGATGAATACCCCATGCCTATAGTGGATCTATTGGTAGACAGTTCAATAGGACACAAGGTTTTGTCTATGATGGATGGGCAATCTGGTTACAACCAGATCTGCATTGCAGAGGAGGATATCCATAAGACAGCATTCATGCGTCCTAGGAATATTGGTACCTTCGAATGGGTAAAAATGCCATTTGGTCTAAAAAATATTGGGGCAATATATCAGAGGGCAATGAATACTATCTTTCATGATCTTGTTGGAGGATACCTAGAGTGTTACATTGAAGATATTGTTGTAAAATCCCAGTCTATGGAGGAACACTTGGTTCACTTGGAAGCAGCTTTCGAAAGAATGAGAAAGTTTAAGTTAAAGCTTAATCCTCTCAAATGTACTTTTGGTGTATCAGTTAGAAACTTCTTGGGGTATGTTGTGCACAAGAAGGGAATACAGATTGATCAGAATAAAGCCAGAGCCATCATTGAGGCCAAACTTCCATCAAATAAGAAAGAAGTACAAAAGCTACTTAGTCAGGTTAATTTTCTTCTAAGATTTATACAATTGAGTTGATTAGGGAAAACTAAAGTATTTTCTTCTTTGTTAAAGTTGAAAGATAAAGAGGAGTTTGTGTGGACAGCAAAGCATCGAGCGACTTTCGAAGGAATTAAAACCTACTTGGCCAAGCCTCTAGTCTTGTTGCCGCCAAGAAGCGACAAGCCCTTGAAGTTATACATTGCTACAGGAGAAGATTCATTAGGAGTTTTCCTAGCCTAGAACAATGAAGAAGGTAAGGAGCAAGCAGTTTATTACCTTAGTAGGTTTTTAAATTCTTGTGAATATAAATACTCAGCTATAGAAAAGTTGTGCCTTGCATTGTACTTTGCAGCAATAAAATTAAGATATTATCTTTTCCTTATTGTTGTCTTGGTAAATGCAATCACAGACTTGGTTAAGTACATGTTATTTAGACCTATGTTGAGAGGAAGAATTGGCAAATGGATATTAGCTTTGTCAAAATTTCGTCTAGAATATGTTCCCTAAAAGGTAGTAAAACAACAAGTTTTGGCTAACTTCTTGGCAGATCATCCATATCAAACAGAAAGCCAGGAGATAATGGATCTTGGTATGGCCAATGTTGAGCCTTGGCAGATGTGGTTCAACGGATCAAAGGCTAATGGTCTGACTAGAATTGGTATTGTAATCAAGTCACCACAAGGTGTAGAAACCACACATGGTTTCAGGGTTGATGAAATTACTTGTTCAAATAATCAAGCTGAATATGAAGCATTGATAATGGGACTGCAAATGCTTATTGGATTACAAGCTCATGCAGTTGATATATTTGGAGATTCTCAATTGGTAATCAACCAAGTGAAACGAATTTTTAAATGTCAAAGTGCAAGCATGTTACCATATTATGTTGTTGCATTACATTTGCTTTCTCAATTTCAGATAGCAAATGTGGCTTATATCCCAAGGTTCATGAATAACAAAGCCAATGATGTAGCTCAGAAAGCTTCGAATTTCAGAATGAGAGATGACACTCAATTGAATATGAGTCAAGCAACATATCAAAAATTAATACCACCTTTAGCTAAAAGGAATGTTGTGTTGGAAGTCAATCATAATGACTTGCATGATCAAGATTGGAGGCATCTAATCATGTAGTACTTAACTAGTCCATCTTCAAAGGCCAGCAGAAAGATTAAATTACAGTCTATGCGATACATAGTGTATGGTAATGCCCTTTAGAAAAGGGGAGCAGATGGGTTATTATTGAAATGTCTAGGTCCGAAGAAGGCATTGACAGTCATGGCTGAAGTCCATAAAGGCATTTGTGGTGCCCATCAGCCTGGTGTGAAGATTAGGTGGTTACTTTGAAGGCATTCCTACTATTGGCCAACCATCCTTAAAGATTGTATAGAGTATGCTAGAGGTTGCCAGGCATGCCAAAAGCATGGCATGATAAGACATGTACCAATAAATATTTGCATGCAGTTGTGAAGCCTTGGTCATTTAGAGGTTGTGCTATGGATATGATAGGGAAAATACATCCACCCTCTTGGAAACATCATTATTTCATCCTAGTGGCCACAGATTACTTCACTAAGTGGGTCAAAGCTAAACCATATAAGGCTGTAGATCAAACTGAAGTTATTGGATTTATTAAAGATCTAATTCACAGATTTGGCATCCCACAGACCATAACTATAGATAGTGGGACTTTATTTGATGGAAAGATGGTAAATTCTTTCACAACAGAATTTGGAATTAGTCTTATTGATTCCATCCCTTATTATGCACAAGCAAATGATCAGGCTGAATCATACAACAAGTCCTTGAAAAAAGGAAAATAAAGAGTTGTGGAAGATAATCCTAGGGATTGGCATAACTTGTTGTTGGATATATTATGGGCTTATAGGACTTCTCCAAGATCAAGTACTGGAGTCACTCATTATGCTTAGTATATGGGCATGATGCAGTGTTGCCTATGGAGATTAATATTAGATCCTTAAGGGTGAAATGCCAGGACCAGTTAACTTTTGAGCAATATCATCAGAGCATGTTCTTGGAATTAGAGAATATAGATGAAGCTAGAATTCTAGCATTAAATAATATTTTTTTTCAAAAGACAAAGGTAGCCAAAAGCTTTAATAAGAAAGTTAAGCATATTAGCTTTGATGAAGGTGATTTAGTGTGGAAAACAATACTCCTAATAGGAATTAAAGCCATAAATTTGGTAAGTGGTCACCTAATTGGGAAGGACCATATCAAGTCCATAGAGTTTTACCTTAGGGGGCATAACATCTGAAAAATCTAAATGGTTATGAAAATCCCAAGAAAATCAATGGTAGGTATTTGAAGCCTTATTTTCTAACTATGTGGGAAACACAAGAAGTGTGAGAAATGCTAAACAAAAGATGCATGAAAACACTCAAATAATAAATAACGATTTCATTTCATAAAGAGTTAAGTACATACAACCATAGATTAGCCCAAAAATCAGTACAATGCTTTAGTTATTCCCTTATAATTGATTCTCTACTCCTGAGGAATGGGAACAATTGAATGGTTGTACCCTTGTCGTGCGTAGTGTCAGCTAGCCCTTGATTGGTAATCTGCAGCTTTGTAGCAGTTCGATCCAAGGCTAGGTTAACTACTGCTAACCCCTTTTCAAATTGAGCCTTTTTCTCCAAGAGTTGGATGCAAAACTAAGAAACAGAAGAATGTTGCCCCTTCAATTCAGATACCTCAGTATGTATATGGGAAACAAATTCCTTGTCATTCGATAGCTTCTCTACTGCAGCTTTAGCGATGTGGCAGATGTTGACACAAAAATCTATGATAGCTTCTACTTGACATAAGTGGCTTGAAATGGCCATATTGGATTGCTTAATGACTTTACAGTATTGGAGGAAACCATTCTTAAGTATGGGTCTTTGCAAGGCTTCGAATGGGATACTTGAAAATGATGTTAGCAATTCCAAACATGTGCCTAAGTCCAATGGAGGCAAAGAAGCTCTACTGATGGTTGATGAGCTCTCAAAGATTTCCAAGAAAGAGTTAGTAAGGGCCAATGGCTCAGCTTCACTGCTGACTGCTAGAGTGGTTAAAGATGTGTCAAAAAGGCTAGCTAGCAGGGCTTCAAAAATGTCCATCTCTTCCATTGTCATTGAAGGTGCAGAGAGGTCTGGAAGAGATGGTTGCATAGGGATAGGAGAAGAGGTTAAGGTGTCCCCGCTAGTGTCTATAGTCCTAGCCACTAGTAGATCAAGGGAAGAGGGACTGGAGTTGGATGGTAGTGGTAGACAAGAAATTGGTACGCTACCAGTATCTTCTCTGGGAGCACTAGTCATCACTCAACTGCGGCCTTCTCAAGTGATGAAGGAGTAGCCAGGATTGTAAGGAGAGTAAATTGGGTTGAGGTAAAGGTTAGATAAGGTAGATATGGAGTTAAGCCCAAGCAAAAACAAATAAGGATGGCTTGCCTCAAAAAAGGAATGGAAAATGTAGAGTTGGGATGTGAAAGTACTGTCTGGATGGGCTCAACACTTGAGGGCACTTCAGTGTTCATCTTCTTTCTTCGTTTTGAGGCTGTCTCTAATGGCTTTTTAACTTCAGACAGGACTAAGGAAGCCATTGTCGAAAGAGAATGAGGAGGGGGAGGAGTAACTGTTGCTGCAAGACAGAAACTAAGAAGCAATGATAAGTTTTATTGCTAAAAACTTAAGAAAGGAAATTACTAGAGAAATTAAAAAAAATTACCAGCCTCAGAAGTATTGGTGGTAATGATTAGAGAACTGCGAATAGCATAATGTTTGGCAGTTTGCTGGCTCTTTACAGCTTCCCTTTGAAGTGTATCAACAGCACCAGCTTCAATTCTTAATATATATTGCTCCCTCCTTTATCAGATCTCTAGAAAACCACCAATTCCTTTGATTGCTCCCTCTCTACTGTTTTGACGGCTACCTGATGAGTAGGGTCATCATTGAAATCAGAAGGGGACTGTAGCTCAACTTTTTCGCGCCCCCTTTCGGAAGGTTCCAAAAGATAGCCCTACAGTTTGGACTCCTACGGTTCTAAATCTAATCTCACAAGTGTAATGTGAAACTAATAAACACCAAAGAGTCCAAATCCGGCAAACCATTTTGGAAAACTGATTTTGAATCAAAATGCCAAAATTTGACTGCTTTGCCAGACGCAAAGTCATCACCTAAATATTTTATTTTGGGAAAATTTAGGAAATCCATGACTCGTTCCAAAGGTCACGTGTCCGTCATCACCAAAGTTGCCTCAGCTCGGGAACTTAGGTACGAGAGGGAAAGGTCATGAATTGAGCACATCCGCTCGCCCGATCAAAGATCAGCCTCTACTAGTCATGATATGATTTTTATCAACATTATGTGCTATTTTTCCGGTTATTAAACTAGCATTACTATGTGATGCGCATAAGCAAAAATAAACTAGTTTGCTCAATTTGGAACAATTCAACTCATGTTTGTTTTGCGAAAATGGTTCAAATTTGCCAGCTCAAGTGAGCTTGAAGTTTGCGGATTTGCCGCCAAACATAGTGGGCTCAAAACTTGATTTGCCACTCAACAAAATGGGCTTAAAACGCACATTTATTGAATCGTTCCAATTCAAACAACAAGCCTTCATCCACAGGCATTCAAGCAGTTTTGCATTTAAGCATATAGCCTCATGGCAAGCATTCTAAACATGGCAACATTTACATTCATGCAAGTACGCTAAAGCATAAAAACTCACCTAGTACTCCGAGCTAAGAAAATATGAGTTAGTAAAATATTCATGATTCCTAATTATGTTAAGTGTCTAATGTAACACATGTAATATGCATTTAATAGGCTCGGCAACTAATATGGTATATGGATCGATTTGAACAACATGCGATTAAACAAGTATCCAAAGAAGTATTGAAATGGCAATGTAGTTTGAATGATGTGTCGAGCCTCAGTGCATGCAATACGAATGAATGGATGGAAACATGCGATATGCTAATTAAAACATGTCCCTAATCTAACCATCGAAAGTGATTAAATAAAAGGGAGAAAGACGTGGGGTTGGAAAAACATACAAGCACGCACGCACACTTATTACAACATTACACCCTCACAAATGAGGGTCTGAATAAAAGCTAACTAGCTAACTAGGTTAATTAAGCTAACTAGTTATTGCAAACCGAAATTAATTAACTATTCTAGTTAACTAATTATTACAAAGTGAAATCGAATAACTAGTTAAACTAACTAATTATTTACAACTCTTAATTAGCTACAACTAATTAATTACAACGCGTATTAAGGCTAGATATTTAAGCGTTAAATAAGCTTGAAATGCAAGGGAGGTTCATGCATGTGCTCGATTTCCACCCGAAAAGCCACTGTTTTACTGCTGCAAGCCTCTGTTTGCACATTTGATCGCTGAAAATTCTGCCCTCTTCTAGAACACCTCTGCTCCATCTTACAAACACACTGTACAAATTTCATTGGTAGCCGACAGGGGGCCAGTCGGCTAAAATTGGTGGCTGGTCGACTACTGGTGGTGGTCGGTCAGCCACTGGTGGTGGCTATCGGCCACTACTGTCCAGAAGTTCCTTGCTGCAATAGAGAGCAAAACAGCGTATTTCTCAAGGGTTGTTTGCACATTTTATCTCTCTTTTTCATGAGGAAATCAAATGGGGGACAAATTTGGTTCGTAAACCATCAATCAAGCAATTTCATTGCATGATGGCTTGTGAAACCAATTGTGCAAGTTTAATAAATGCAAAACGAGACCAAAATGTCCATCACCCTATCATGCATGATCAAGGGCAATAGAGACCAAGGAAAGTGGCACATTTCATCACTTTTGAGTATGAAATGTTCCATTTTCCTTGTGTTCAAACTAACGTCCGATTTGAATACATGCAATGCAACACAAAGAATGGTTATCTTGCATCTTTTACTTGCCAATTTTGTTTACACATTTTAGTTACAGTGTTCTCTAATGGAAAAAAGGACTCAAACCAAAAATTTCTTTGGGCATGAAAAAGGCATTACACTGTTGGTAATGAACCCCCTAAGAGATTAAACCATTGGGTGTAGCACCTCCATTTCACATATAGGTAAACAAGTGGTTTGAAACCACTTTCAAAGCAAAACAAAAAAGTGAAGAATTAAGGGAGATTGTAGAGATTATAAGTGCTGAAATTAGGTACTAAAAAGCACTAAAACATGCAATCAACTCAAACCAATGGTGGTTAAAGCCTTAGAATACCAAGCTAGTGAAAGGACTTACACTATAACTATGCAAAACATGACTCAAATGACTTAACCAGCCAAAAAAAAAAGAGTTACAACTGTCCAAAAAAGAGCCTAAATAATGCTGGAATTAAGCTACAAATTGCTAGAAAAATGGGCTAACAAATAGAGATATCTAGGCAAGCAAACAAGATATAAGGAGAGGATGCTAACCCCTCCTATTTTGAACTTCAAAACATGATTTTTTCCACTGAAATTACTCTGAAATTCAGTGTTTAAAAGCTTGGACAAAGATAGTAAAAGGGTGGGAAAGAAGGAATATTAATCCCTCAACCTTTAATGGCCTTAGGACCCAAGCTTTAGCCAAAAAAAATAGAGTTTTTACAGTCCAAAAATAGTATAAAAATGTGCTGGAATGAAAGCTGAAACATGGAACAATTTAAGTTAGTAAACAAGCCAAAGGAGGGGTGGCTAACCCCTCCATTTTTTGGACTTCAAAACCACTTTTTTAGCCTCTAGAAACCTCTAAAACTCAATGGTAAAATGCTAAAAAAAAGTTGATGAAAGAATGAGAAACACAAGTGGAAAGGCTTAGAGAACAAGGTTCAAAGAAGGGTGATTAACCCCTCTACCTTTAATAGTTTGAAGCCACAGCTTCAGCCCATAAAAAATAGGTTTTAAAGAGCTTAAAAACAACAAGAAAACATGGAAAACAAGCGTTGTAGAGATGGTGTAAAAGCAAGAGAAATATACCTCTTGGAGAGGAATGAACCCTTAAGTCATAACCAACCAATTTCACACTCTCAAGTGCTTCAACAGCTCAAATCCAAGCCTAAATCACCTCAGCAAGAAGCTCTCTAGGCTTGGTTTGGTGTGTTTGGGCATAGGCTATACAAGTTGGAAAAAAGAGAGAGAATTTTAGAGAGAGGGGATTGTAGAGAGAGAGGACATTTTCCAAAATATTTCTTCACTCCTAATGTTTTCTAACCTTGAAACATGAGAGGGAGGTCCTCTATATATAGAAAAAACAATCCCTCAGTCGAAAATATCAAGCCCTAGATAGCTGGAGCTTTTGGGGGACAAATATCACAAAATATCTTGGTTTTTCACCATTAGACAACAAACCAGAAGTGTGACCAGTCGGCCAGGAATGATGGCAAGCCGGCTATCAATGGTGGCCGGTCGGCCACCAAAAATCTGCTTCCAGGCCCAACTTCAAATAGACATATCTCCTCCATCTAGACTCTTTTGTAGGTCATTCTTGAGTCTAAATTGAAGCTCCGGAAGTATACTTTCTAATGGTGGTGGCCTCATAACTTAATTCTAAGTGTGTAAAAGGATAGACCTGATTTAGTGAAGGCTGCTCGGTTATCTCTTAACGGTTTGTGCCCAACTTCTTCCCCAACTAGGTTTCTTCCCTCTCCTCCAATTTTCTTCAACTCCAAACCTCTAAATAAGATGTTTAAAATATTTTTCAAAGAGTTCACCTCTCTCTCATTTATTTCCACTTTGTCCTTACTCAGCTTACCGAAAAGCGCAATTTTTAACAAAATGCAAGCTTCGGAACATCGTAGAAACATTTTCAAAAATATTTTGAAAGAGAGGATTTTAAGGTCTAAAATAGTTTTGGTCCAAAATGGGGTACAAGGTTGGGATTTAGAAGCTCTTCTTGCTAAAGAAATCAAATATTTGCATAGCAGAACTTTCATCATGGAGTGAGCAATCAGTGGCGCCCAAGTCTTAAGGGCGGTCAAAAATGCGGTGTCTATAAGGAGACTGTTATTTTATTCCTCCTCTTAGGTGGTGTTTCTTCAGGTACCTCCTCCTCTTCAGGATCAAGCATAAGTTTTCTCTTCTTTTGCTATTGTTGCTTGTCTTTAAGAATGCTTAGGGCTTGACCCCTTTGAGGAGAGTCTACTTGTGAAGCTCCTGCATCAGAAAGAAAGCTATAAGTAGATCAACAAGGCATTATAAGCATTACAAAGAGGAGAGAAAGGAAAAATGAAAGTGCATGCCTCTCTTTGAAGTAGCCCTGGTGACTCTAGGAGGATGAGGAGAGGCAACAAGAGTAGTCTTTGTGGCAGCAGGAGTAGGAGTTAGGATAGCAGGAGTAGTAGAAGCCGTGATGAGCTCATTCCCCTTGGACTTGGCCTGAGGCACATTTAGTCCCATTAACAAATCTTGAGGAAGGATGGCCAAGTGTAACTCCATATTGGTCATCCACCAATTCTAATATCTTTTGAATGTATTGCCTTGAGGAGTGAAGGGTAAGCATTCAAAATCAATTAAGTCTTGGAACAACTTGGAGGTTGCTTCCTCCAGTCTGGACTTTGGGACCTTCAGGTCTCTGCTTACAAGATTTGAGTTAGATTGGCTGTAGAGAGAGATAGAAATCCCTTGAGTAAATCCAAATTGCCTAGCAAATTGGGCAGGGCAGTAGGCTTAGAAATGCACTTATAAGCTCTAGGATTCACAGTGCCAATGAAAAGCTCCCTTGGAATCAGAATGGAAGCCCACATATCTTTGCGTTAAGGCCTAGAGCAGGACTTGTCACCCAAAAAGGTCCTCAGCCAAGCTGGTCCAAGGTTGGTTTCGAAGGGACAGAAAAAGAGGCTAGAAGGGGAAGCTAGAGGCTGATGGAAAAAAGAAAAGTAGATGGAAAAATTGGAAGGGTAAAGAGAGACCCTAGCAAACTTCAGGCCATAAGAGGTAGGGTCTGGTGATAGAAATCTTAGGCATTTAGAGTGCAAGTCAGTGAAATATGCAAAAAGCCAGAGTTGGAGTATCCAAAATGGGCCTCATTGATTGGCATCCATGGGTTTTTCACAAAATTAGGAGCAAGTTCAATAGACATGACCCAAAACATATGGGGTTAAAGCTACCTTTTTATGCAAAATAAAAGCTTTAGCAAGAGGGGCAAACTCAGGCATAATCCTCTAAAAAGAGCTATAGAAGAGGAATTTACAAAGCCAATACAATAAAAAAATAAAAGAGTTCCCTATCAGTTACAGGACCTTCCCTTTTGTTCTCAGATTTGACAAAGTCACTATAGGATGAATTCAGAGAAGGAATAGAAAAACAAATGTGAAGGTCAGGATAGTCTGGGCCAAAGGAAGTGCTAGTAGTGGATAACCCTAAAAGGTGGCAGATGTCAAGGACAGTAGGGGCCATCATACCACATCTAAACTGGAAGAAATTAAAAGTAGAGTTCCAAAAACAAAGAGCAGCAGGTATTAAAAATGGATCCTCCGAAATAGTGAACCTGGATAGTTGGAGGGCGTCGAAGAGGCAAATTTCTTGGAGATCCAATGACCTGGTGAGAATAACTCGATCGTACCATCCTTCCCATTCTAGCCTTACTGTGGACCAGCAGCGATGGGGCCTTTTCATCCTTCAGCTTCCCCAATCCAAACCACCTTCGTAGAGTAGACAGTGGTTCTCCAAATGTGGGTATAAAGAAAGAAACTGAGCAGAAGGCTCCCTAAAAATGGGCCCAAGCACATATTCTTGTTACTCGTGACGAAAGGGAATGAAAATGCGTCTATTAATGGCACTTTGTTCACCAGCTTTATATTTCTCACACTCTTCAGTAATGACCCTCTTCAAAGCTACAGATGGGCTCACGCGCTCCACAACTGGTACTTTCAAGGAGGAAGAAGCCATTAGCAAACTTTTTTTGAGGACGAAGCTGAGAAAAAGATTAAAAAATAGGAGAAAGTAATAGAAATGAAGGGTTTGTGTTTTGGGCGAGCAAGTAAGTTAAAAGCGCGAAGGGAAAGGGTTTTTTAAACCTTTATGTCCGAAAGATGCCCAATCAGTTTGAATGGGTAAAAAGACCCGAGATAATTGTTTGACTAATTTTGGAACCCATATGAGTTTGAGCCTTTGTCTTAAAATTCGTAGGAGTCCTAAAAGTACAACAAGAAAAGTTTCTCTCAAGGATGATTGTTTGGGAGGGAAACATATCTCAAACACTCAGTTTGGCTTCGAAAACAAATATTTGGCTTCGAAGCCAAGATTTGGCTCCAAAGCCAGATGTCAAACATCCGCCTAGGGTTTCGAAAGCAGGTAGTTGACTTCGAAGCACATTTTATGCCTAAGAATGCAAGAATGCTTAAGTTTGGTCTGCTTCAAAGAGATTGGGGACTTGTTCTTAGGTTTCTTGTAAAAGATAAATCCTTCGAAGCGAACTTTCAAGTACTCTGTAGCTGGAATATGATTCTTATTTAATGTTTTAGACTTCAAAGTTGCAAAATCAACACTTGGCCAAGCAGCGAAGGAACCCAAAAGGACTCCTCTTTAAGAGCAAGCAGTATAATTCCTAAGGGAAATTTCCATACTTTGAAGCACGTAGACTGTATTTTGAAGCAAGAATGGTTAATTCGAAGCTGTTTGTTATACAGATTATGTTAACTATGTAATTGGAATGTAAAACTTAGGACAAAGGTTGCCTTTCTTAAGGAAAAATTCCACACTTTGAAAAATATTTAAGTTAGGCTTCAAAGCAAAATTGGTTAATTCAAAGCTATTAATTTATGTTAACCATGCGATTGGAATGAGAAGACCTCATATAGAGATTGTCAATTGTATTCCATACTTTGGAAATATTCAAATCAGGCTTTGAGTATTCCATACTGTGGAGATGTTCAAATCAGACTTCAAAGCAAAAATTGGCTAATTCAAAGCTCTAATTTTATTTGAATTGTGTAAATAAAAGGGTCACAAGCATGCAATTGGAACATAAAACCAAATAAACCAAATCATGCCAAACAGGGAAAGAAAACCCTAGTTTCATTGATATGTAAGTAATTACATTAGAAAAGCCTACTTGGCTACAAATTCAATTTCATAATAGTAAGGAATGGAAAAAGTAACAAGTTCATTAAATTTAACGCAACAATGTTCAATGAACTTATGTCCTTTCCTTATTCTGTCTTTTGTCCTATCAAAGCTAGGTTGTTGCAGCTGGTATGCTCTTATTTGGGGAAAAAGTTGTTCAGCTTTCATCTCAAACTCTATGTCATTCAAGTCTTGTTCCATTTCGTCCAAATCTAAATCATCCCAGTACGCTGAATCCTTATTCTTGAAGTCATTATATTCTTCAATAAGGCTCTTTGCTTCGTACTGAGTCTGAATTCAATCGGTTGAGATTTCATCCAAAAAGTTACTGGTAACTAAAGAAATTTTGTACCAATGAAGAAGGAGTGGGAGTTGATCCAAAAAAGCTTGAAGCTCTGCTTGGGCAATCAGGTTGAGGACATGACCCTGAGTTATAACATCACAGGCCCATTGGAAGTTCTTCAGAGGAGTCTCATCTCTAAGAACATTGAAAGGCAAGTAAGAGAAGGCAGCAAGCAGAAGTTGAGCTTGGTATCGTTCAAATGCAATTGGAAAAGTTAGAGGCTGGTAAGAAGAAAGAAACCGATTCTCAAAAAGAGTAAGTTTCAATTCCTGCATCTAATGAGGATTCTAAGGGAGAGGAGGTGTAGAGGGATCCAACCCGAAAGAAGAGGGGAACTGGGGGTTATTCACGCATTCAAGCCAGTCAGAAGAGCAAAGTTTTGCCTTCTTAGCCAAGAATAACGGATTATATCTCTGTGCTTCATCTGGGTGAGGAGTTGTTCACACTATCTTCACTGGCATAGAAGACGTGTACCATGCCACAAGCAAGTTGTCCTCCAAACTGCGTTGGTGATCAATGGGTAAGAAAGGATAAACCACTAAGCTTCAAGCAGAAAGAGGAATAGAAAGAGGATCATCAAATTCAACAAATCGATGATGAATCCGCTCCCTTAATTTGGGTTCATCGGGTTTTGGCCAACTTTCCTAGCCAGTAGACCTGGAGAAAGAAGAAGCGGCTGTGTCCCATGTAGAGAGTGGTGGGGCAGAAGAGGAGCTTCCAAGATCCATTTTTGCAAATGCTTGGTCCAAGGGCTTGTAGTTAGCAGATTTTTGGTCTAAAGGTTTGTAATTTGCAAAAGCTTCCATGACTTGCATAAATGGAGGTGGATAGGTGTAACCAATAAATTCATTAAGGATCTTTCGAGGCCTACAATCATCCTCTAAAGACACCTCGTATGCTCGATCAATGTAAGAGATGGTATGATTGGCCATTGGGGATGTACCAGTCTTTTCGTTTACTCAAAGAATGGAAGTGCAAAGCACAAGGATTTAATGAAGTTCATTGCTTCATTATTCAAAAGCGGTTATATTCCCAAAATATGTAGAGTCCATGCATGTCCTAGAACGTGGGCAGATTGCCCTAGTTCACTAATATCACCAAGTATTGGGTATATGAGTGCAGGGGGTAATGTTGGCTGTATAATTTGTAAAAGCCAGTCACAATTTAACACATGGCACGAAGAGGGCAATGTGGGGCGTCAACAAAAATTGCCAATCAAAATCAGACTTGTGGCAGATCGTGTTGGTAATAATGGATATGCATAGCACTGGAACAATCGAGAGATATAAGATGATGTGGCCTAACGGTTACTCACAAAGTTTAAATTCAAAATTAAGAGGGAAGCCTAGCTACAAGAGTGGCATAGTGGGACAGACTGTGAGATGGGATGTTCAGCAATCATGGGAGGACATTTCGACAGTTGGAAGCCCACTTCGACGGTTATTATTGAAGAGTATAAATAGCAAAGAAGGCCCCAGAATGAAAGCCCCAGACTCAGATCAAAAAACCAATTTATTTACTTCATTTTCTTTCCAGTTTTACAGTTCTTTACATTTCTGCACTTCAATTCCTGTACTGCACTTCATTTCCTATGAATAGTTTCAAATAGTTTGTTGCTGTGAACCTCTACGAGGCTAGGTCAGATCATTGTAAGTTTTCATTTACTTAATGAAATTCAGATTCTAAAATTGTTCTTCACTTGTTGTTATTTACTAATTTCTCCTAAAGAAGCCACTAGTAAAAGTCCTCTTAATTGAGACTAAAAGAACTATAACACAATCGTCTGATAATTGGTTGGCAATTAATTTTCTATAAGGACTAATTGATCCTTGCTGACACGCTTAAATTTACATTATTAACCTTCAAAAGCCAAAAAGCCAACAATTTGTTTAAAGTTTAGTTAGAGTACTGATCTGTCATGGCGTGTTCAGTGCTCTAAGAAATTATTTTTTACAATTAATAATATATGGATAAATTATATTCATGGTTCTTGTAATTTGTCACTTGAGAATTTGATACTAGTAATTTTAATTGTATCGATTGCACCCTCTAATTTTTTCACATTGTGTCAACTTACTCAAATTAATAACAACCGTTTAGAAATTGAATAGAAATAAAGAATGTTCTATTCAAAAGAGAATGAATCCTTCGAAATTAGACACAAGCCCCTCAATCACTTTGAGGAGGGTAGATGAACTATTTTACTCCTTGATTTCAATCTAATTTCTAAAAAGACATTTTCAATTAGATTAAGTTGTCTAAATGTGCTAAATTGAAGGGTAGAAAATATATAATTAGAACTGCAAATACCAAATTAACACAAGTGACAAATTATAGAACTTATGAGTGCAAAGTTGATGGACTATTTTTCCCTTTGATTTTAGTTCAAATTGTAAAAAGGTATTATTAATTGGACTAAATAGTCTACATTTAAAATTTTCAAAAATACAATTGATACAATTAAAATTACAAATACTAAATCAACACAAGAGGGAAACTAGAGAATTATAAGTAAATAAGATTCCTTTCTCATAATATTTCTTATTTCTACAAACATCACAAGATGGAAGAAGAATGTATCTCAGTCTCAGTCTCAGTCTCAGCCTCAGCCTCAGCCTCAGCCTCAGGTTTTAATGTCTCTTTAATATGGGATATGCTGTCCTGGTTGGCCTTGCACTAGGGCCATTTTATGTTTCAAAATTTAGCCTAAAAATAGGGCCTTAAAATTCATTAGTAATATATTCAAAATTCAAGTAGGCCCAATTTATTTTTGTTGATTTAAGAATTCTAAAAAATTATGTTGGACCCAATTAGAACAAAAATTTAATCACAAATATAGTTAGGCTCAATTGAAAAAAATGAAGTAAAACATATACAAGTATAGTTGGCCCAAATAATGGTGTAAATAATTTTTCTCTTTCATAAACTCTCAGATTTTAAAATAAACAATTTTACCCTATGTCTTTATCATATTTTAATTGAATAAAGTTTCCCTAATTTTTTGGCCCTAATTTTGTGTCATTAAATTGTATTCCATAATTTCTTTGCTATGAGATATCAAATAGTGAGTGGATTGTTTGTTTTGTGTGGAAAATTGATTGTACAATCATGTTTTCTTTTTATTTATATTTGCTTCACACTGCTGGTGAAGCAACATTATCATCCCACTCTTCAATTTAACATAATGTGAAATTATTTATGTTTGCTTCACACCATTAATTAGATTTGTTGATGAATTAGTTTGTTTTGTCGATTTGAACTATACATTTTGGTAAAAAATTTGTTTTGTTACTCTCACTATAACATTTAAAAGTTTTAGAGATATGTTTTGGTCTCTAAAAGCGAAAAATTTTGTTGCAAAAGACATTTACAGACCAATTTCTATCGTTGTAAGGATAGTCACTAAAAGGTCGACTCGAAAAGTCAAAAACAAGGTTTTTAGTAAAAAATTTTTGAAAATGTCACTACTAACTAGACTTTTATGGACAAAATAATTTGGCCTAAAAATAGTTTATTTTTTGAGACAAAACATTTGGTCCTAAAAGGATAATAATTCATCACTAATGTCCAATTTTTGTTACTAAAAATATAACAATGACACTTTTTGCAACAAAAATATTTGGTCCCTAAAAAATAATCTTGTCTCTAAATTTTAGTCTCTAAAATCTTAATTTTTTGTAGTGTCTGGAATGAATACATTTTGATATTTATTTTGGTATCAATCAGCAATATTAGTGCCAAACAAGATGAGATTATTATTATTATTATTATTTATGAATATAGGCCCCTTTTTAGTTTTGCCTTAAACCTCCAAAAACTCAAGACCAACATTGTATGCTCTGGAGATTAATGAAATGTGGTTTTTGGTTACTGTGTAGTTTGCTCAAAGAAATTTCATTTTGTTGTCCAAATCATTACTTGAAAGTCAATTTAATTCTTATTCTTTTAATAATATTACTTTTATATTTAGACTATTTGATTTTAGATCAATTTAACCCCTCATATTAACTGTCGTTTATAATCAAACAAAAGTTGCTAATACTGTACTAAATCTTATTTGGAGTTATCATTTTACCATCAAACTATCTCCAAAATATTAATTAGACCCTTATTGTGGGGACGTAGTTTGTGAATGACAACACGTGGCTAAGGTGACGCCGAAGTGTCAGTCGAGGTGCCACGTGGCCTGATCATGCTACCGAGATGATCTCGGCTAGGCCGAGGTTATCTGCAGAGATACCGGAATCTGAGGTAAGCAGATAAGGGGCAATAGCCCTAGAACGGAGAGGCTCTCAATCTGGATAAAGATAACGCCCAAGAAGAGTTTATCTCTATCTAGATGAGGGTCCATGATAATCATTGAGTCTGCATCCATTGAAGTGAGATTTCTATAGGAATCAGGTCATTGCTGGTTATAAAAGCAAGGCCCTCATGGGTCTGAGGTAAGTTCTTTCTTGTGAGTTTAAATACTATTTGCTATCTGTGAGAGATATTGTTTATTGACGTGATCGTCGGAGTGCCCCCAAGTAGACGAACCATCACGGAATTCTCATCTTCTTGTTTCAGGTTGTTGTGTTTGATCTATTCTACCGATGCTCTCCAGCTCAGTTCCCTGTTTAGTTGTGTGGTTAAAAATCAACACCCACAATTTGGCGCCGTCTGTTTGAACTTAAGGAGAACAGATAGCCAACAACGGCAGGAAAAAAAGATTGGGGACGACATCCATAGTGAGAATAGTAAGCATGTTGATCCTAACGTTGGCAAGGAAAACCGTAACGAAGAAGCACAGGATCGGAATCCTGGGGAGACGAACGTCGAAAAAGAGGGCAACGCCGCAAAGAAAGGTGGCCAGGATGAGTATTACAACAAAAGCGACCCCCAACTATGGAATGATAGATGGCTGAGAAGGGACGGCGAGATGAAAAGAATGGCAAACAAGTTGGCAGACCTACAGCCGGTTGTCAACTTGACGATGCAGAATAATGTGATGTAACCACCATTCCCGTTGCAGGACACACCGGCACTAGCAGCCAAGATTGATGCCCAAAAAGGGGGACAACAAACAATCCCAGTAGTCTTACAACACGACAAGGGTAAGGAACATTCACACCGACCGTCACGGGATGTCGGGCAAGCTGAGTTAGTGAGAGGTGAGTCGTAGAAGACATCATGAACCAAGGGGACCTATGTTAAAGAACCTTGACACATCTAGTGGAAAGACCTTTGTTTTGATGCAGTGGATAAGGAGAAGTCCAAATGGACGCACAATTGCACTGGGAGCAGTGTGCCTAAAAGGTTGAAATCTGTTGATAGCAGAGCTCCTAGTTGAACGAAGAAGGATTTGAGAGACTACCTCCAAAGGAAGCAGCACAACGTCGAGTTCACATCCCCCGTCAAGCCAAAGATGCCATTCTTGGTGGAGTTGGATGTATTTGAGGCCCCAAATGATTCCACATGCCGAGGTTCCAGATTTATGACGGTAAGTCTGATCTGAACTTTCATGTCGGCTTGTATTTAAATTCAATGTCTTTGTGGAGCAGGAATAAGAAGCCGTTGTGCAAGGTGTTCCCTTCATCCTTTAGGAAGACAGCGTTTGATTGGTTTCATAAGTTCCCGTGAGGAACTATGAAGAGTTGGAAAGGCCTGGCCAAGATGTTTGTGGCGAGGTTTGTTACAAACAAGTTACAGCCACTAAGGGTAGACTCCCTGTTGGCTTTGAACATTAGCGATGGTGAAAGCCAGAGGGCTTACGCCAAGAGATATTACGAGGTATTTAACTAAATTTTGGCTTGTAACCAGGAGCTGGAAGTCGTAACTTTTAAGAACAGCGTGGGTGATGAATGCCCACTTTGGAAATCGTTGCCAAAAACCCTACCAAAAAGTATGGAGGAGCTCATGGCACGGAATGACAAATATGCCAAAGCAGAAGAGGACATGCAAGGAATGAAGACACCAAAGCAAGAGAAAAGAAGCAGCTCGCCGAAGCGAGGCCAAGGTAATCCTGGTATAAATAGGCAGGAGACAAGGTTGAGGGCTGCACAGGCAGTCACCACTGTATTCAAGATCACAATCGACAAAGTTCTAAAAAGGATCAGGCACCAGTTGTATTACAGAACGCTAGAGAAGATCCCTAGCGAGTTTATGGGAAGGAGCATTGGGAAGCACTACGCTTACCATAATGAGGAAGGGCATTTGACTCAAGGGTACAGGGCTCTGAAGACGCACTTGGAGGATCTGGTCAGACAGGGTCACCTGAGAGACCTAGTAGATAAGGCTAGGACAAGGGAAGAGCATACAAGGTTTCTCTAGGCACCAACAGCACCACCTCCACCACCGCTACCGTCACCGCCACAACAGTAAGCAGATGGACTTTAGGTGATCAATGTGATTCACTCAAAGGTCAATGAGAATGATGTACGAGGAGAGACCCAGAGAGTAAGGCACCTGCAACATATGTATCAGGTCCAGCAAAAGAAGCCTAGCACAAATGGGTATTAGGGACCAATGCTTTCTTTTACTGAGTCAGACTTGGATATGGTGCAGCATCTACACAACTATGATTGGAGTATGCCAGGTGAGGCGTATACTGCTTGATCAAGGCAGTTCTTATGACATCATGTATGTTAGATGTTACAAGAAGCTTAGCCTTTACCTAGATGATTTAGAACAATCCAACAGCCCCGATGATTGGATTCAACGGGGCACCGACATGGCCTCTAGGAGCCACGAGTTTGGAAGTGCAAGCAGGCTCCAAGAAGGTAAGCAATGAGAGCTATTCTCTCATTACAATGTTATTTTGAGAAGACCATGGTTGCACGCAATGAGAGCTATTCTCTCAACGCTGCACCAGTTGTTGTAATTCCCAACTAAACAAGGGATTGAGATGGTTAGAGGGGATCAATTGCAAGCAAAAAATTACTCCATTGCAGCAATGAAGTCCATTTGTAACATACGGGAAATAGGCAGTGGATATCGAGGGTAAGGATGTGGAGGTCTTAGATGATGTTGGCAAATAATTAGGCAACAAGAGTGATGAAGCTTGAAAGAAGATTCTGGTCCAAGAAGGTGAAGCGGAGCGCTTCAGGAGTTGGAGACTTTCCAGTGAACAATCATAGAAGTGTTTTCCTGGTCGCCCTATCATATGCCTGGCATTGACCCCGACGTCACTTGTCATAGGCTCAATGTGGATAGATCGGCTAAACCGGTCATCCAACGAGCACAAAGGTCGATATTGATACATGTGGAGGCAGTCGAGGAGGAAGTGGACAAGCTATTGGAAGCCCAGGCCATTCGGGAGGTGAACTACCCTACCTGGCTGTCCAATACAGTGGTAGTGAAAATGAAGAACGACAAGTGAAGTGTTTGTGTGGACTTCACCAGCCTGAATAAAGCTTGCGCCAAGAACAGTTTCTCACTACCCAAGAATGATCAATTAGTAGATGCCACTTCAAGGTATGTGAGGATGAGTTTCCTGGACGCATACAGAGGCTTCCACCAGATAGCAATGTATGCCCTAAATACAGAGAAGAATACATTCATCACCCTGAAAGGACTCTATTATTACAGAGTAATGCCTTTTGGGTTAAAGAATATAGGACCGACTTATTAGAGATTGGTAACCAAGATGTTCAAACATCTGATTGGGAGGACAGTAGAAGTCTACATCGACAATATGGTCGTAAAGACCAAGGAACCAGCGAATCATCTGGCAGACTTGCAGGAGGCCTTTGTTATCCTCAGATCATATCGGCTTCGACTCAATGCCTCCAAATGCGCATTTGGAATTGGATCCGGTAAGTTCCTAGGTTACCTGGTCACCAGGAGGGGCATTAAAGCAAGCCCAAATCAGATCAGGGCAATCCTTGACTTAAAGAGCCCAACAAAAGCCAAGCAGGTCCAGATTTTGACTGGCAAGGCGGCAACCCTGGACAGGTTTATCAGCCGAAGTTCTGATAAGTGTAAACCATTTTTTTAATTGTTGAAGAAGGCCATAGATTTTTTGTGGACAAAAGAATGAAAAGTCACCCTTGCTGACATGAAGAGGTACATGACAACAGCTCCAGTTATGTCAACTCCAAAACATGGAGAAGAACTATTCCTGTACTTGGCGATATCAGACCACGTTGTCAGTGCAGTGGTAATCTGTAAAGAAGGAGAACAGAAGGCAGTATACTACGTGAGGAAGACCTTGGCAAGTGTAGAAACCAGGTACCTACCCTTGGAGAAGTTAACACTAGCCTTGGTGATGGCTTCCGAAACGTTGAATCACTACTTCTAAGCCCACTAGATTGTGGTGCTGATTGAGCTCCCCGAAGTCCCTGTTACAGCATGGAGATCTGATAGGCAAAGTAGCAAGATAGGCAGTGGTGCTGAGCTAATATGACTTGGAATTCAAGCCTAGAACTGTAATTAAGGGCCGAGTTCTGACTGACTTTGTGGCCGAGTTCACTCCTAGTGCCATCCCAAGGCGGGCTTCAGTGAGCCGCGGCATAGGATGTCTAGGAGAACAAAAAGAAACCCAACTAAGGCCAAAGAAACCCATACTAGCAGTACAGAAGGAAGAAAAGAAACCAAAGCCCTTCAATATCTACATTGGAGACTCCATCCAGCTCTTTGTCGATGAAAGCTCAAATCGACAGAGAGCAGCGGTAGAAGCAGTATTAGTATCGCTAGATGGACGAATGATATAGTAATCTATTCGTTTGGCGTTCAAGGCCTTAAATAACGAGGCGGACTATGAGAAGCTGATTGCATGGCAGAAACTAGCAGCAACCATGGAAGCCGATGAGGTGGTAGTCTTTTGTGACTCCCAGCTTATTGTGAATCAAGCAACGGGCAAGTATGCAGCCTAAAATAAAAGGATGATATCCTATGTCAAGGAGGTTGTCAGGCTGTTAACATTGTTCAAGAATTACTGACTATAGCAGGTTAGCCGAGATGGTAACAGTCATGCCGATGCCTTGGCAAACCTGGCTAGTGTAATAAAGTCAGGGGAACGAAGGACAATCATGGTTGATTATTTGACAGGACCAAGTGTAGAGCCTCTGATAACAGAGTACAAAGCAATGTACGTAGAAATGGGTCCCAGCTGGATGGATACTATAGTAGTATTTCTCAGAGATGGCAGGTTGCCAACAGACAAAAAAGAAGCACACAAAATCATATTGAAGTCGGCCAGGTTCTGTCTATCAGCAAACGGCCATCTCTACAGAAGGTCCTTCACTGGGCCCCTTTTGAGATGTGTGCATCCATCCCAGGTTGAGGACTTCCTATACGAGATCCATGAAGGTGTCTGCGGAAGCCATGCTGGAGGTAGATCACTTGTTCATAGGGCCATATCTCAGGGGTACAGGTGGCCCTACATGCAGAAGCACGCAGAAGCCTATGTGAGAAAGCATGAAAAGTGGCAAAGGTTTGCACCTTTGATATACTAACCAACTATAGATTTGAATCCAATAGCCAGTCCATGGCCATTTGCCCAGTGGGGCATGGACCTTGTTAGGCAACTACCACAAGCAATTGGACAAAGCAAGTTCTTGCTAGTGGCAACTAACTACTTCACGAAGTGGGTCGAGGCTGAACCCTTGGCCAAAATTCGAGATATGGATGTGAAGAACTTCATCTAGAGAAACTTAATCACCAAGTTTGGCATTCCAAGAGCCATTGTGGCAGACAATGGCACCCAATTTGACAATAAACTGATCAAAAGCTTCTATGCAAAATATAAGAGCAAAAAATATTATTCTACCCCAACCTTTTACCAGAGCAATGGTTAAGCAGAGGCATCCAACAAAACCATCTTGGATGGGATCAAGAAGAGAATGGAAGCAGCCAAGGGAAAGTGGGTGGAAAAATTACCCAATGTGCTGTAGGCATATCGGACTAAGACGAGAAGAACAACTGGCGAGTCCCTTTTTTCCATGGCTTATGACACTGAAGCAGTCATCCCCTTAGAGATCGACATCCCTAGAATCAAAACCTAGGAAGTGGAAAATGGAACCAATGAGGCATTCCTTACCCGAGATCTGGATCTGCTAGATGAAAGAAGGGAGAGAGCAGCAATTCAGCTGGGGACATACTAGCAGCAACTTGCTAGGGCCTGCAACAAAAAGGTCAATCCCATAGAGTTTTATATTGGGGACCTCGTCCTTAGAAAGGTTATCGGCAGCAAGAAAGACCCTATGGAGGGCAAGCTTGGCTCAAACTGGGAAGGACCATATCGCATCATCTCGGTTGCCGGCAATAGGGCATATCGGCTAGAAGACACTGATGGCAATGAGTTGCCAAGATCATGGAACACTTGCAATTACCATTAGCTTTTGTTTTTTGAGATTTATGTAATGCTTTTATTAGCCGAAGTTTTAATAAAATGCTAGCTTGATTTTGTTTTTATGAATTATTGGAAAACTTATGCAATAAGACTGAACTGTCTTATGATGATGTTCCTATGGTGAACATGACGAGTAACTTAGACTTGCCATATGGTAGAGTTGAATTAACACTTGTCATATGGTAGAGTTGAACTAAGTTGGCAATGTTTCAGAATGAAACATGACAAGTAACTTAGACTTGTCATATGGTAAAGTTGAACTAAGTTGGCGATGTTTCAAAATGAAACATAACGAGTAATTGCCATATAGTAGAGTTGAACTAAGTTGGCAATGTTTCAGATTGAACCATGATAAATAATTTAGACTTGCCATGACGGCAGAGTTGAACTAAGTTTGATCTAGTCAGATTAACTGAGTCACCAAGGTAGAAAACCTCGGCTATGATTTGTTTGAATCAGACATCAGAAAAAATTGGAGATACAAGCTTAATGTGAACATAAGTGGTACTCAGGTATACATTAGGGGGTAGGGAGCAGGAATAAGAAATAGGCTTGACACTTGTAAAAATTTTAGAAAAAAATTTACAAGCTGGAGTCAGCCGAGGTAACCAAATAAGGGAATACCCAAGGTACTTGTTACCCTAGATAAACAACCAGGTCGTCAAGCTTCGAAGGGTTGGAAGGGTGAAGTCTTGATAAGAGACAGCAAGTACAAGTACGGAAACAACACCAGTTGAAAGTTATTCAAAGAATTTTTATAAAGTGCTAGCTAGCCAAGATCATAGTAAAAGTAAACTCCGAGGTAAGTTGGTCTGAGGTGACTAACTAAGGTTGCACCCGAGATGATATGGGACTGAGGCAGAGAAGGAAACATGCAAAGGCACACAAGTAAGTTGCACTTAAGAGAAGTGCAAAAATATTCCAAGTGTGGAAACATGCAAAGGCACAGAAGTAGAGAAGTAAGCATACATAAAAGAAGCATCCAACACTTAGAAGAAAAAAAAAGATTTGCATTCACAGAAAAAACTTGTTCGATTGCGAAAAGATGGCACTTCGGCCCGACAAAAATAGACATTGTTTAAACAACAAAAAGTTACAAATGTTCAAAAGTGAAAGAACAAAATACAAATAAGGAGAAACATTCTAAACACTAGAGTTATTGACGTTAGTGTCGGATTGCTCAACCTCGGCTATTGGCGTTGTGTCGGCCTCGACTGGCAGTGCTCCCTCCTTCTCCATCGTTATCTCGGCGTCAATCTCCAACAAGGTCTGGTCAAGGCTCTTCTCGGCCATATGAACTTCGGCCTCAGAAGTGGCCTCTAGAGTGAGCTATTTTTCTGGACCTCGTCTTCCTACTCTTCGGTCAAGTCTAGGACTTGGTCGTTAAGGGTTGGGGACTTAGCCATAGCATTAACCTCTGCCTCAGTTGTGGCCTCAACTTCAGCTTCGACATTGTCTTCATCTTCGGCCTTGGCTTCGGCCTCGAAAGTGTTAAGAAGAGGGCGGAAAGGAACTTGTAGTTGGCTAATATCTCAAAGTAGCGAGTCAAGGGGCACTGCCAGTTTGTTAAGAACAGCCACCCAGCCCAAGTAGTAGCCTTTGTTGCAAGCTAGATTGACTTGATCTTTGTACTAATCACGGACAACAGCTTGGCCATCTTCAAAAGCCTTCTTATCTGCCACCTTGACCTCAACCTCCTTTGATTCAATGGCCTCCTTGAGCTTGGCCACAAACTTTGCTCCCTTGGCTTTGGTAGTCTCAACGTTGGCCTTGGCGGCTTCGGCAGCAGACTTGGCAACTTCAGATTTAGCCTCGGCTTGGTTTTGAGTAACCTTGGCAGCCTTAGCCTGATCCAGCAAATTTCATTTACTGGTCTCGACATGGTTCAGTGAGGAAAGAAGGTTGGCAGCTTCTTGGGTTTTCTTTAACAACTCTTTCCTCACCATCTCGATCTTGACAGCATACGAATGTGTATGCTAGATGGCTTGCAAGGAACGGAACAGATTAGTAAAAATTTGGCTAAGTGTTGGAAAGCTTTAAAGGATATAGTATGAAACTTACCAAGATGGAGTGTTGCATCATAAGGCCGAAGTTCTTATACTCATAGAGATCGGCCATATGATTCATGTCAACTGAAAGGAGCACGGCCGTTGACAGGACGACACTAACCTCTACGTTTCGATCGCACTGTCACCGGCTGTCAATGGTCGGTCACCAACCATGACCTTGGGGGCCCACGTCTGATCGCGGGGGAAGCTGCTACTACCCTCTAGCCAATCAGACCTTAGCTTCTTTGGTGGTGGGGCATCAGATGTTGCGGCCTCGGCTGGCCTCTTCTCGGATTGGGCCAGCTTTGATATCGGCATAGAGTCCTTAGGATCTTTCTTAGATTCAGAAGGAACCTAAGTCAATGTGGCCTTGGCCTTCTTTATTCTTTTGCTTTGGCTTGGATTAGGATGGAGATGAGAAGGATTGGACAGCCACAACCCTAGGAATATTGGCTAGGAGGTCTTCCATAATGGCTGGTTTACGGCCCATCTCGTCAGCAGTTGCAGCGACGGTAACCTTGGTACCGAAATGAATTATTGGAAGGACAATAGGTGGGTTTGATGGGTCAGTCACTGAGAAGTCAGGACCTCGGCATCTTCTACTGTGAGTTCTACCAGTAGGAGCATTTAGAGGAGCTCGGCAACGGCGTTGGCGTTGGCGTTGGCGTTGGGCCGGAGGGATCAATTAGGGGGCAAAAGTGGATGGCTGGTCCACTGGATCTGAAGTGAAGGCTTGGTCTGGCCATGGCGATGAAGTGACTGGTAGAGTTGTGGCAGAGGGTGGTGTTTGACTTCTCCTAGGGGCGTCAGGCAGAGGACTTCGGTATGTCAGTATAAAGTTTAGGAGAATTGAAGCCTTGCGGACTTCAATTGGTAAGTTGAGAAGGTGAACCAAGTCTTTGCTCGGCACACATGACTAGCTGAAGTTCTTTTATGGCTGAGGGAGAACTACAAAGACAAAAGGAGAACATTAGAACAGATAAATAAAAAGATTGCTAAAATAGGTCATAGAGAAAGGACTTTGGGAGGGACTAAGTCCTTACCCTTATCATCCCTAAAGACTTAACAGCGCAATGGGAAAAGGAGGAGCTCATCGTCCGGCGCGAACTCCCAATTGCTCCAGACAATCTGGTAGTTGTCTATTGGAGTCTGGAATGTCGGCTATCAACTTATACTGTGTAGATCTTGGCTTGAGGTAGTACATGTAACCGGTGTTGGTCTTTAGGCCACACATAGTGTAGCAGTACTGGATATCGGATAGTGTTATTCTGGCATTCTGCTAACGTGCCAACTTGGCAATGCCATTGATGATCCTGAAGGAGTAAACTGCTAGCTACATGGGATTGAGTTTCTAGTAACGGAGGACTTCCCTAAAGAGGATGTCAAAGGGAAACCTAACTCCACCCTCAATAATAAAGACTACTGGAAAGGGCATATAATCCTTCCCATGCATGTCAGAGTCTTCTTCTCCAGCCAATTAGAGTTGAATGCCTACTGCAATGGAGAACTCTTGCCTAAAGTATTCTAGCTACGCAGGGGTGCCTACCCTCCACCTGAACATCCGCATGATATTGACTTAAGGTGATTGGTAGACAATTTCTAAGAGAAAAGGTTGATGTGGATTGAAGACCTCGACAAAACCCTAATTGAGTACTAGGGTGAGGGTGGTGAAGATCTAAGGAGAACTCGTTTCAGTTTTCCTAAGTGTGGATTCTTGCAAGTCCCAAACGTAAGTCTATGCAGAAACAAGAATCAAATGCAAGAATCTGGAAAAACAGACAAAGAAAACAAAAGAAACAGATATTCAAAATCACCATTATAATGACCAAAATGCAGAGAGCACAGAAACAAGCAAGGATACGTTCATAAAACATCTAAGTGACGGTGTGTAAAGTAGTGGTACACAATCAAGAACACAATTGAAGCAAGAAATAGAGATTTGAGATCCAGACAGAAATACAGATTGAAAGGCAACACATGAATAATTACAGATACATGTGGGCATGTGGAAAATTTGAAGAAAAAACATGTTGAAGGAACAATGAAGATTGAAATGAAAAAAGAAATTGAGAACTTACAGATTGGAGATGAGGAAACGTACGCCGGACTGAGGTTTGCAGGAGTCAGACGAAGGTGATAATTGTAGCAGAACAATGAATGCTTCGTCGCAGATGGTAAACGGAGCACAGTTCCAGAACTTCAAAGGGTTTGAAAATGGCGGAATGAGAGAAATTTTAGAGTGAGAAAAATCTAAAGTAAGAGAGAGGGTTTGTGATTGAAAAGTGAAGAGACGAAGGGAGAGGGAAAAATGTTTTGTCAAAAATGTGAAAAGGCGGCAAAACATAATGAAGGCCTCGGACGACGTGCCTATCAGGGGGCGTAGACAAAAATGACGTTACCTAATAGCGCGTGGGAAAAACTGTTGGAATGACTATGCGTGACAGCTTATGCATAGTTAGAACTCTTGAAATTCTTAAAGTAACGAGGCAAATAACCTCAGCTAGAGGAGCGATCTCGGTTGAGATGCTTAAAGAGCTTGATTCTTTGTTCTTGATCCGTGGTAAAATGGCCAATTGTGCCCTGGTCACTAGAAGCTAACGAGTCATGATCTCGATCGGAGAGGGAAGTGAATTTTTAGCCGATGTGCAGTGTGGACAAACAATGTAGGTTTCCTCACCTCAAGTTGCCAAGGAAATAGAACCTAGGAGGCAGTTGTGGAGAAATATTTTGTGAATGACAGCACATGGCTAAGGTGACGCCAAAGTGTCAGCCAAGGTGCCACGTGGTCTAGTCATGCTGTCGAGATGATCTGGGTAGGCCAAGGCTATCTGCGGAGATACCAGAATCTAAGGTAAGTGGATAAGGGACAAGAGCCTTAGAACAGGAGAGGATCTTAGTCTGGATAAAGATAAGGCTCAAGAAGAGTTTATCAGGGTCCAAGACGAGCATTGAGCCTGAGTCCATTGAAGTAAGGTTTCTACAGGGATCAGGTAACTGCTGGTTATAAAGGCAAGGCACCCTCGTGGGTCTGAGGTAAGTTCTTTCTTGTGAGTGTAAGTACTATTTGCTATTTGTAAGAGATATTATTTATTGACTTGATCGTCGGAGTGCCCCCAGGTGGATGAACCACCGCAGAATTCTCTTCTTCTTGTTACAGGTTGTTGGGCTTAATTTATTCTGTCGGTGCTCTCCAGTTGAGTTTCCCGTTTGGTTGTGGTCAAAAATCAACACCCACACTTATTATATTAAAAAAAATAATAAATTTAAATATCTAATAATATTTTTCTTTTAAAAAGGCAAGTAAAATAATTTTTAAATAATAACATTTATGAAAAAAAATCATTTAAAAAATATGTTTCATTTAAAATTGTCGCTTTAAATCTCAAATACCTTGAGTCGGACCTAGGTAAACTAATTGAGCCCAAAATTTTAAGTCGATTCTCTCTTTCTCTCTCAACATTAGCTTATATGTCAGATTAATTTCAACAGAACGAATCGATTAGTGGTAGGTGATAAACTATATTGACAAAAATCTAGATGACACATGTTCTGAGAGAAATAGCTTCTTCTGAGATTTGAAAAATGATATTGAATGATGAAAATTATTATTAGACGTTCAAATTTAATTTTTAGATGGAAATTATTATTAAATATTTAAATTTATTTTTATTTTTTTTTTATATATCTCGAGGTCTAATTGATATTTTAGAGATAGTTTGGGGGACAAAAATAAAGTTTTGGTGCTACATAAGTAACTCTTGTTTGATTATAGACAACATCTACAAGCACAAGTAAAATTGCTTCAAAATCGAATAATGTAAGTGTAAAGTTAATATTATCAAAAGTATAGAGGTTAAATTGATTTTTAGTAATAGCTTAAAGGCAAAACAAAATTCTCATTTTGCTCATCTTCAATCAAGATTTTAAATTTGGAGGTGTCAAATTTTTTTGAACATTTATGTGGCAATTAATATCTTATAATTTGAAAATTCTACAAAGGAAAATACTACTATACACACCCTTTAAAAGGAGTGTATCATATGTACCCTTGGTTGTGCTTGTTTTGTTTTGTTTTCCTTTAAATGACCAATTTTCTTTGGGGGACTTATGTGTAGGTCCTAATAGGTGGACTTATTATCCAATAGGTTCTACGATAATTAACGGCATTTTTAACTATTAAAAAATGTCACTAATTATTAATTTCCAACGACAGTTTGAAATTTGTTATACAAAACGTCACTAACTATAAGTTTAACGTCAGTTTAAAAAAAAAATTCATTACAAAAAAAACTTCTTAATTTTCAACTTTCAGCGACAATTTGAAAAATTCATCACAAAAAATCACTAATTGTAAGTTTTAGTTACAATTTATAAAATCGTAACAAAAAAAGTCACTAATTGTCAATTTTTAGCAACAAGTGTAAAAAATAGGCATAAAAAATTATTTATAGCGATGATTTTCCTAGGACTAACTTTCAATTGGATTTAATGAAAAATAAATCCAACTATTAACACCTATCAATAATTTATTCCTTTTCTTACATCCCATTTAACATTGCTCTCTCCCTGTCAAATTTGATATACGAGGGAAGGGATTATTTCTTTACATTCTTTAATGCGTGAAACCCACATTAAAGTGTAATTAATCAACAATCCTAAAATATCATGAGGTGTTGGTCATGTGGTGTTTTTAATTAATAATGTGTAGGCACCCCATTTTTTACCGACCTTAAGACTCAGACGTCATCGATTGAGCACTCGGTGATTACGCATGTTGTACTCGTTTCGAGGTTTTGGAGTTCTTGGCTGAGAGCCTCGCCTCCGGACCTCGGGACCCTTTGTACTTTGACTCGGTCCGCAGGCCAAGTCTTGTTTTGTCTTCTCGGAGGGAGGGAGAGGTCTTGTAGACCATCTCTCAGTGGTCATAGGCTACTTTTCATGGTCATAGGCCAAAGTTCCCATTTGGAGACTAGTTTCTGGTTTTCGGAGCCATCGGCCGCGCGCCTCAGCTCAGGACCGCTTAATATTCTCCGTTTGTCACGGTTTTTTGGAACACAACTTGTTTCCTCTGTCTAGAGGGACAATGTGGTCCGGGAGACCACTTTTGCGGACGTACACCACTTTTGGTGCTCAACAGCCAGTTTTCGAGGCACCCCGCAGCGCGCTTTGCCCCCCAAACTCTTGTTTTGCATCCGTGTTGGTTCATTTTTGTCATGAACCTTGTTTTCCTTGTTTGGGAGGTGTTACAGGGTTGGAGACCACCTTTTCTCCTTGGAGACCACTTTCTCCCCGCCAGCCGATTTTCTTGTCGGGAAGCTGGTTTTCTTGGTCTTTGGGCCACATTTGCTGGTCTCCCACCACACCACTAGCTTGCTTTCAAAGTGGAGACCACCAAATGGAGCCACCGACCACTTTTTTGTGTAGGAGACCACCTACCCTGGTCGGCCGACCAGGGAAAGTGGTCGGTACACCTTGCTTTAAAGGCCTTTACCCTTTGCACTATCTTTTTTTGGCCTTTTAAACACTGATTTTCAAAGTTATTTCAGTAGCTAAAATCATGTTTTGAAATCCAAAATTAGAGGGGTTAGCTTTCCCTCATTGTGTTTTGCTTACTAGTCTAGCATGATCCATGCTTTAGCTTATTAATCTAACTATTTTTGTCTTAATTCTAGCATGTTTTAAGACTATTTTTAGACTATTTTAGGACTGTTTCTAAGTGTTTGTTGCATTTTGTAGACGTCCCCGAATGCCCTGGGAGGGTCGAGCTCCCGTTCCGTTCATTTGGGGTCACTACAGCTCAGGACTCTCAAATTGTCACGGTTCGTCATCTGAACCAAAGAGTCCAAATCCGGCAAATCGTTTTGAGAAAACAGATTTTGAAAGAAGTGCCAAACATGGACTGCTTTGCCAGATACAGAGTCGCCACCTAAATATTTTATTTTGGGGAAATTTAGGAAACCCTGGCTCGTTCGCTAAGGCCACGTGTCCGTCATCACCAAAGTTGCCTCGACTCGGGAACTTGGGTACGATTGGGGAAGGTCACTTCGTGAGCACCCCCGCTCGCCCGATCAAAGATCGGCCTTTACTAACCATGATATCAAGTTTTGAAAACATTGTGTGTTCTTATTCCGGTTATTAGCCTAGATTACTATGTGATGCGCACAGCATACAAGTATAGACTGGGTCGCCTGAATTGAAACAAAACATTTCATGTTTGTTTTTGAAAGATGGTTTGATACTTGCAAGTAGGCTTAAAATGCAGATTTTGCCACCCTCGGGTGGGGTTAGAAAAGATGGTTTTGCCACTATCTAGTGGGCTTAAAACTCACAGTTGATGATTTGTTCTAATCCGAATAACCCAACCTTCACCCACAGGCATTCAGGCAGTTATATCACATAAGCATATAGCCTCATGGTAAGCATGCTATCATGGCAGTCACTCACACACATGCAAGGATGCTAAAGCATAAAACTTTGTTTGAAAATGGTTTGATGGTGCTGCCTGCAAGTAGGCTAAGACATGAATTTTGCCACTCTCAAGTAGGCTTAGAAAATAGAATTTTGCCATCCTCAAGTGGGCTTAAAACTTGCATTCAATGCATTATTCCAATTTAAGTAACCCAACCTTCATCCACAGGCATTCAGGCAGTTATATCATATAAGCAAATAGCCTCATGGTAAGCTTGCTGTCATGGCAACACTCACACGCATGCAAGGATGCTAAAGCAAAAAGACTTACAGAGTACTCCAAGCCAAAACAAAAGCTATGTTAGAAATCCATGCATGGTCCTAATTATACAAAAAAATGCCTAATGTATCACATGCAGGAATGCAACTACCATAGGCTCGGCTATTCTAAAATGACATGTGAAATGCTACAGCTAACACGTATTCAATTTGGGATTGAAATACAAATGAAAACTGTAGACGTCCCCGAACGTCCCGGGAGGGAATCCCCCCCGTTCTGTTCATTTTGGGTTCACTACAGTTCGGACTCTCAAATTGTCACGGTTCTTAATCTGAACCAAAGAGTCCAAATCCGGCAAATCGTTTTGAGAAACAGATTTCTGAAAGAAGTGCCAAACATGGACTGCTTTGCCAGATACAGAGTCGCCACCTAAATATTTTTTATGGGGGAATTTAGGAAACCCTAACTCGGTGCCAAAGGCCACGTGTCCGTCATCACCAACGTTACCTCGGCTCGGGAGCTTGGGTACAATTGGGGAAGGTCAGCTATGAGCACCCCCTCTCGCCCGATCTGAAGATCGGCCTCTACTAACCGTGATATCCGTTTTTGAAAACGTTATGTGTTCTTATTCCAAAACAGAAACTAGTTAGTAATCATATGCATGATCCTAGTTCATGTTAAGATGGCTAATGCAACACATGCAAGATGCAGCAACAATAGGCTCGGCTAATCTATGGATGGCATATGACGATGCTACAACTAACATGTATTCAACTTGGAATTGAAATACAATGCAGTTAGTATGATGCGCCGAGCACGGTGCATGCAAGACAAATGTATGGATGCACGCATGCATAGCATAAGGTATGCTAAATTAAATATGACCTAATACTAACCATCAAAAGCAGATAAGTAAAAGGGAGAAAGAAGTGGGGGTTGGAAGATATGCACACACGCACCCACACTTATTACAAATTCGCCCTCGCTCGGAGGGACTAAAAGAATAATACAAATCAATTAACCTACAAGCTAATTAACTATTACAGATCACTTAACTAGTTAAGCAAATTTACTAAGCTAAGAAACCAGTAAAGGCCTCGGGAAGAGGGTCCAATGCACGCGTGCTCGGGTTTGCGCAAAAATCCATCGCCATGCACAATCTGCCTCTATTTACCCTGCTCTGCTCTTCTGAAGATTGCACAACTCCCAAGGAGCTCTCTATGGATATTGGGGAGCATCACCGACCAAGTGGGATCACCACCGGCCATTTTGAAGTGGTCATCGACCATCCATTGAGCTCTCGGCCAAATATATTTGGTCGGTCGGCAGTATATATGGCCTGCCGGCCAAAACTTCCTACCGAAACCTGTTTGACAGCAGCAGAGGGCAGACATGGCATGGCAATGTATTTTCAAAGAATTGTTTGCACCACCACCCTCTTTATCATGTTCATGACTGAAAGGGGTGGGCTCCTTGGTTCTCGGACCATCAATCGCGCATTTCGATGCATGATGGCCCAAGAGACCAAGTATGCATTTTGATTTCAATACAATGCACACACACAAACAAAGGCCAAATCCCTATCACTAGATCAAGGGACAAAGCATGCATGCTAGGTGGAATGCAACCTAGGCATGCAAACTAGCATGCTATATGGTATGGAGGGGAGCATGCAAACATGCGATGTACACTAGGTACGCAACCTAAGCAAACAAGGCAAACAAGCATGTCACAACTATGCAAGCTAATGAAGCATGCGAGATGTGATATAATCATGCAAGTGTGCAAGACATGCAGACATTCTAGCAACTTGACTAAGGGAATGCATACCAAATGCAAGTGATTTCAAGCATGCAACACATGCAACCAAAGCTTGCAAACGTGGATTAATGCAACAACATTTGAATAGCATGCAAAAGATGGACTTAAACTGAATTAGGCAGCTCTCAACTAGGCCCAAAACAATGGCTAACATGCCCAAGAATGGAAGGACGAATGACATGCAAGCATGCATGCACACAAGGACCAACACCTAGGCATATAGGAACAACTCTCAAGCACACTTAAGAGGATGCAAACATGGTCTAATGACATGCATCATAAGCTTTGAAAATCACGTTAAGAATGGTGCTAAACCAAGTAAACAAGGTAAGCATGGCATGCGACAATGGTCCAAGATTCAAGGCAAGCCCAAGGGGGATTGAAATACACTTAATGCAACCACACAAGGCATGAATTAAGTGACCAAAACTAGAGTTTTAGCATGCTAAAACAAAGCCAAAAGACCACTTAGATGGCATCTAAATGACTTACACATGGAAGCATACACAAAGACCAAACATGGAGCATAGGACACAACGTCTTGAGGCATCAAAGGGGCCATGAAATGCAAGCATACAAGCATGCTAAGAGGACTGAAATGATGATATAAGTGGTGCCAAACCACTGAAATAAATCAAACAAAGCATGCTCAACACTTCACGTACTTAAAGCCTACAAGCTAACAATGCAAAGGAGCTGTGCAATACATGTTATGGTCGACCAAAACAACAAAAAACAGACCTTAAACATGGCCAAACAAGTACAAAAGCTTCACAAAGCAAGGCCAAAAGCATGCTTGAACAAGGGTTAAAACCTAGATACATGTTAAGGCTACAATATGGCATTACAAGGCATGTACGCTAAGAAAGCATGGTGTACCAAAACAAACTAAAAATAGAGACATATTATGACATAATAAGCATGAAAATCAGCTAAGGCATGGAAAACACACACTTAGACTAGATGCTCACTAAAGAGGCAAAAATGGCCCTTTTCAAGGACAACAAGGGGAGGGGGTGGCCCTCTCCTTCCTAGGACCTCAAGGCACCATCCTCACCTCTGAAATCCCTCAAGATTTCAGTGGTGAGGAGGCCCAAACACAATGGTCCCGGAGCTCAACCGAAATGGCACAAAACAAGGGCCAAACAAGCCTTAAGAGGGGACAAACAACCCCAAAGCTTAAAACACCCTTAACAAACTATTTAGAGCACTAAAAATTAGAACTTTTATATGTTATACACAAAGCTCAAAAACAGATGCAAGGTAGGAAAAAATGCAATGAAAAAATGGGGAATAAAGGGACAAGTTTCGTACCCTTGTAGACCCTCTTCACCAATGGTGAATCAGCTGGTTCTTCAAGCTCAAACCAGCTCCACAACTCCAAAAACAACCGTCAAGGGCCTCAGCTCCAAGAAAAGGTGTGATGGTGGGTGTTTGTGTGCAAAACTAAGACAAAACACACACAAAACACAAGAGAGAGAGAGATATAGAGATGGAGGATATATGAACCCTAACCCTAAAACTCAAAACCCTCTGAAAAATGTTGTCTAAATTGTCTAACCCTTGAACAAGAGAGAAGAGGTTCTCTTTTGTAGAAAAATGGTCATGTAAAGCTTCCAAAGGAAGCTAACAAGAGGGCAATCCCTCCATACACGTGTATGGAGGGGCTGAAAGTGTATGCCAGCTGCACAAAAATATCTGCAAAAGCAGATGCACATTAGTCAGCCGGTCAAAAATGCAATTGACCAAAAAAAGATAGCTGGCCGGCCATCTATAGTGCCGGCCAGCCAAATATTTGGCCGGTGGCAACAAAACACAGCCGGTGGCCTCAAGCCATGGCCGGTGGAGTGTGGGGATGGCCCACAAGCCATTCCCTGCCCCTCCAAGGCAAAGCACAAGTGTTTGGTCCAAAACCAAACACAAAACAGTCGAGTCGAGAGATCCTGAGGCAAGGCACGTAGCCGAGACCTCCGGGAACTCAAGATGAACACAAACATGGATGATCTCCGAGTGTTCAAGCGGTGATGTCCAAGTCTTGAGGACGGTCAAAAATGGGGTGTCTACAGTTGCCCTTCTTTGACAGAACTCGAAAGTCATAACAATGACGGGAGTGATTTTCAAAGCCCAGAGACGACCCATTTTTGACAAGGCCAAAGACTTAGACAAACATGCAAGACAAACAAGATATGCGCCCGAAGGCAGGGGCAAAATGCAAGACAATGCACAAAGCCGAACATAGCTTATGATCATGCAAAGAAAGCTGTAACGAAGCATAATAATGCAACAGTTTTAAGCTAGCATACACCAAACTACACTACAATGCAGAAAGGATGTAAGAGAATTATGCAATTCTCAATACATCTCACGTAGAGGATACAATACCTGTCCGGCTCGTCTGGTTGCACCAGCCTTAAATGAACCGTACATACAATATCGTGCCTGAAAAGAAAGCAAACTTAACAGGTACAATATTGTTAGCAACATGCATAACAATGCAAAATGAATGCAAAATGATATGCAATATATACAAAACTATGTATAATATTGCAAATGAAAACGCAATGCAATTGAAATGCAATGCAATTGAAACAATGCAAATGAAATGCAATGCAATTGAATCATGATCCAATCATGAGTGGGTCAAAACCACACAAATGTCAAATAGATTGATGGAGGTAACCAGTTTGTCTACCATAGAAAAGGTCACACAAAACTATGAGTGATGTAGACGAACACAAGAACAAGTAATTGGGTGGAATGACACAAGTGGGGAATGATCCGCTAATGAAAGAACATGATCCTAATGTAGGATGCAAAAATTACACTACAATGTAATATGTATGATGGATATGGCGAGCAGGCCAAACCAAATCTTGCCTAGAAAATGCATGGACACAAACAAACCACGTCTAATGTAGAACGGTCATATAGAACTATGAGCGTATAGACGTGAAAAGTATGGGCACATACCAGACCAAGCTCAACAAGGAAAGGCGCAAACCCTAGATGGAAGTGATGCAGTGGATGCATGCAAGCTACAATGCAATATATACAATATGCAATGGAATGGATATAGTGGTATGCATGACAATGCAAATGATCTTGAATGTGCGACCATTTGTGTCGCTCGAAATACTTACGAACTCGAATGCGCGACGACGCGCGTCGCTTGAAATGCATGATAATGCATGTGAACTTGCCAAAAGTCGTTCGGGCACGACAAACACCGAAGGACTTGCACCTTCAGAGGATTTAAGGTCTCCTAGACCGAGGAGTGCACACGAAAGTGCGAGTGAAGAGTGAATGCACAAAACAGTGCTAAGAAGATGCACGAAATAGTGCGATGCAACATACTAACAAGTACAGGTTAGGTGCGCAAGAAAGCGTGATAGAATGCATGCAAAATGCAAGTAAGGTGCACAAAATAGTGTGATGCAATGCACTGACAAATGCTACAAGCATTTTCTATGCAAGATGAGAGAGAGCATGTAATGAAATGCACAAGATAGTGCGAAGCGCAAGAGAGCGCGAGTGTGAACTGCACAAAACAGTGCGATGCACAAAATAGCGCGAATGAAACAATGTGATGCACAAAACAGCGCGATGCGCAAGAAAGCGTGAAAGTAAATTGCACGAAACAGTGCGATACGCTAAACAGCGCGAGTGTAAATTGCACAAAACAGTGCGATGCGCAAGAAAACGCAAGTGATTTGAAATGCACAAGACAGTGCGATACGCAAGAAAGCGTGAGTGATTTGAAATGCACAAGACAGTGTGATACGGTAAACAGCGCGAGTGATTTGAAATGCACAAGACAGTGCGATACGCTAAACAGCGCGATTGATTTGAAATGCACAAGAAAGTGCGATATGCTAAACAGCGCGAGTGATTTGAAATGCACAAGAAAGTGCGATACGCTGAACAGCACGATTGATTTTGAAATGCACAAGACAGTGCAATACGCTAAACAGCGCGATTGATATGCAATGCACAAAATAGTGCGAGTGAGATACAACCACAAGATGCACAAGACAGTGCCAGTGAGATACAAAGTGTAAGTGCACAAGACAGTGCGAGTGAGATAAAATGCACAAGAAAGTGTGATAAAAATGCATCTTCTATGCAAGTATGGAAGCACATTCTATGCAATATTGAAAGCATATTCTATGCAGAATCAAAAGCAAGCATATTCTATGCATGAATCATAACGATGCGCGGCACGCATGTAACAGAAGTGTATATGAAAGTGCACATTCTATGCGACGGAAGGGCATCAAACACGTACTATGGTGCCTCTGATTTACCTTTCGGAGGACTTGGCAATATGCTCAGCTCAAAAGAGGACACCCTGTTTATATTGGCGAGAGATAACATCTGCATGTGAAACCCTCGGGTGCTGCTTGGACTGCCATTCTGACTTGAAGCAGGCTTACATTTGGGTCGAGATACACTCATACTCTAGAGAAATGGCGAGGCCTGAGAAGGTGCACCTGGAGTGCAGTCTCGGAATTTGCCGAAGTTGAAACAGACTAAGATGCTCCAAATTTTCCCTCTTTTCTTTTGCTTTGCAGTTCGGAACCTATATAGCTTCAGATAGGTCCTTATTCTACTGTTCTCACATGACCTGGGTTGAACCTTGCAGTTTATGAAAGAAAGAATCTTGTTTTGCATAAATGTGCAGAATGGCACAGCACTCTGAGCACAAAACTATTTTTTGAAAATGAGAAAAGGGTTCTCAACTGGGTATTGAGCCTACAACTGAACACAGCATACTATGACTCAACAAAAGGTACACGACCTAAACACATCAAGTAACACTCGAAAAAGACTCAAAACAAAAGTTGAGGTAAACAAAACAAAAGGCACGACACACAGACGTGTTACAAAGACAAGAGACCTCTCAGTCCGCGAGGAGCCAATTTCTCCGGGTAGTGTTTCCCACCCTTTTCTCATTTGTGATTCTCACATCACTTTGGCCCTCAATCTCTGTTTTTCTAAAAAAAGCCATTTTCTCACTTTTTCTCTCAGCGCACATCTCTCTATTCTTCAATCTCTCAATTTTTGTCCCTCCCCTGGGTGGTTGGCGGATAAATAGAAAGTTGCGGGGTCTTGCCCCTAGCATTCCACTAGATTCTTCTTCTTGTTCACAACAGTGAGTTTCTTCCACAGAGGGGCTGCACTACAATTGGGTGTGTAGCAAATCTGCAACTGACATTGGTTGATGATGCTCTACTGGAGAGTTTGGACGTGATCAGATCTATCCAGATGAGGGAGTGGAATATCTTGATCCATTCCAGTTTGTGCTTCGCACTTGGTTTGGTACCTCGTTGCTCGGAGGATGAGAGAGCTTTCAGCCCTTTTGCTGTTAACTTCAGTTGCGCCCTTTTCTGGTAGGTAGAGTGCCTTCTTGGCAAGTATGGTGCCCTTTCTGGCAAATGCATTGACAACGGGAAAAGATAGGAAGCCTGACTCAACTGTGTCCCCTAGTTCATCGTTTTGGCCATTTTTTATTTTGGTTTTAAAACAATTTTGACCAACATGAAAGTTAGATTAACATGCTTGTTCAATTTTATGATTTAAAATAATGCAAGTCTGGCTATGAGCACTGAAAATTTTCCCTTTTTGGGTCCAAGGAATGGTCCGGTTTTGGAAAAATGGAATAATTTTTCGAGAAAATTAGTCAACTTCTGTAAAAATTCTCAAAAACTATTTTTGCAAACGGCCAATGCTCAACAAGCACGGAACCTACTCTTGAGATGCACAACCTCAGATCCGAAGGAAAATTGCCCCTTGCTTGAAGAGAGCTGCACGACAACGGAAAGTTTCCCCTTGTTTGAATAGCACCACGGTACACTGTATGGCAACGAAAAGTTGCCCCTTGTTTGGATAGCATCGCAGCACATTGTAATCAGTCCTCAGAGTGACGATGACAACCGAACTTTCGGATACAGAGAAGGCAAAGATGATCAAAACCATTACATGGAAACAGTTGATTTTGAAGTGTTTTACGGCTGGACTTCAGAATGAAGTTGCCTACGTATCCCAAAGATGGGAATCAAGCCTTACGTAGTTCGGGCTTAAGGTACACTCGGGTATTAATCTCTCCTTTTACGCTCTAACTTTTGCCATGGCCGCCCTTTCTGGGTTTTCAACCTTGCGAGCTTTGTTCTTCTTTTTTTTTCAATTCTTTTTTTCTTTTTTATCTTTTCTTTTCATTTTCTTCATTTTTTTCTTCTTTTCTTTTTGCATTTTTCTTTTTTTTTTTTTTTCTTTTTCTTGCTCTAACTTTTGCCTGGGTCGCCCTTCCGGGTTTTTGGCCCAGCGAGCCTCTCAAGGGTAAAAGTGTAGCTTTGTCCATGTTGAATGGTTTGAGATCCTGAAGTCATCTGAATCCAGGTGAATGGTTGTTGTTCGCTGACGATGCAGGAGTCCATCCAATGCGGGCTGAATTTGCCCCTAGTATTATGGATAGGAACTAGTTGTCCTTTAGCAATATCTTCTTCTTTCCTCCCTTCTGGGGTTTGGCATTCTTGCCAGTCTTCATTGATTTGCTGGATGATCCATCTTCGGCTCTTCGAGCACATCTGGCATTTTTGCCCCTAGTTCCAGGGATACTTCTGATCTAGCTTTGCAAGCTTCTTTTGGCGACATCTGATCTCCTTGATCTAACTTTTCTTGCCCCTAGTTCGAGGGCTGCTTCAAATATGGCCACACAGGCCTCCTTTGATGGTTGACCATTGACCATTCTGAATTTAAGTCCAAGGTTTGAAAATGAGGGGTCGAGTCTCGAGGCTGAGAGCGATCCTAGGCTGCACAATCTCAAGAGCGATTCCACATAGGTCTTCGCAGGACCGCGCAAAACATTTTGTTTTTGAAAGTTTTTAAAGAAGCGACAAATCGCTCGCGTTGAAGATAGTGTGGAACCAGTCTGGATCAAGCTAGGGTCCTTCTCAGTACTCACGCTAACAAGCATGATTTCTATCATTAAGGGCTTAGCACGCCTCTCTTTCTACCAATTTGATCAAAGTTTGCAAAACCCGAGGAATTCCTTCCTCTTTGTTTTCACCGTAGTATTCAAAAAGTTTTGAAAAACTTAGGTCAACGCAATGATTTTCTGGGAACAAGAGAACAGATGGAATGTACTGCTATTCCATTCAAGTCTCTTGGCACAACTAATTCAAAATAGTAGTAAGAATGGAAACATGATAGCCGCAGCTGTTTCATTCAGATTCCCTGGTTGCAACTGGCTCCACGACAGAGGCAGACTCAAAAGAAAGCAAAAGGGTAATTACAAAACAAAACGGTGTTCGAGGGAACAACTCCAGAATCACCCGACATTCTGTACAAAGGGGACTAACTCGCTACAACAAGACAGACCCATAAGCAAAAGGACTGACTCAAGACAATGAGACAGACTCAAAACAAAGCAAAAGACTGACTCGACACCCAAGCCAGAATTTACAAAACTAGCATTCGCTGATGCTCCAAAAATGCGTGCCAGACGCCACATCCAAAATACGCCGAGCATCGCCTGCAGGTGGTTCACTTCCTGATTACATACTCGCAGTATCAGTATCCTCAAAATCCAATAACTGGGTAGTAACGGACTTGGCTAAGGTGGGCGGGAGGATAACTTCGTTGTCGATCAAGTCCTACACTTCATGACGGAGGCAAAAACAATTGTCGGTAGCATGACCGGTTTACTGGTGGTACGCACAGTACAAGGTGGCATCATGTGTGGTAGGGAGATTCTTTGGGAGAGGCCGAGGCTCCAAGGGTTTAAGATGCCCCCTTTCGGCAAGGATCTGAAGTGCCTTTGACAGCAGCATATAGAGAGCGTGAAAGACCCTGAGCCCTCGGGGTAAGTACTTTGAAGGTTGAGTATTCTTGCTAGACGCACTAGCGAAAGGGTCGGCAGGTGCCGCCTTGGCTTTCTGATCTTTCCCAGGTGCAGGGTTGGGAGTGGAAGGAACTGTTCTGGCATAACGGGGCCAATCCCAATTTTCTAGCTGGCTTGTACTGCCTTCGGTTGGAGTGGGGAAAACATCATCCACAGCCTTAACTACGACTGCGAGTACCTGTTGTTTACTCATCCCCTCGGCTTTCAAAGCCTCGACTGCCCACAACAGTTGTTCAATGGGATCGACATCTGCCTTCATTTTGTTCTTGCCTCTAACCTCATCCTGATCGAGGGTTTGGGTTAATGTTGATATGTCATTGTTATAGTTGGAGGCCACCTCGGGTTGGCTAAGTTCGATCATAATCCGTCCCAACAGTGGGGGCTCCTGTGGTACAAAATTCCCGGCATACGGTGCGGCTGGTGGCAAAGCTGACATTCCGTAAGCAAGATCTTCCATGGATCTTTGGAGGTCACCTATCATTCCCATCAATTCAAATGTGGTGGGCTCACGAGCCTGATACAACTGGGGGGTCCAGACCGGGTGCGCGACAAGCGACCTAGGTGGATGCAGTACATCGACATTGGTCTCACTTTGCAGAGTGATTCCTTGATCTAATGCGGCGGTCATAACCACAATCTCCTCTGAATTCTGCGTCATGATAAGTCTGCTGTACTGAATGCTGACTGACGGATCAGATATCTGTTTTGCCTCAGCAAGGGGGAACACTAGCTATTCTGTATCAACTCTCTGAACTGAAAGGAAAAACAAACAGTGTTTCAGCCCAAATGGATCAAACACAGATGTAGCCGAGCAATTGTACTATACTACTGACCATTGTTGCCCGCAATCACTGCCCTCAAAATACTGAATCGGATACCCACAAATATAACTGATTCTCATAAACTGATACTGGTGCCCTCAGGCCTGATACTCAAACTTGCAAACTGATATGTACGTTCCCTGTAGAGATGCACTCTAAAAGCACATAGCAAGTAAAGAGAGCCAAAACACCCCTATGGAGGGGTAGGGTTTCCCTGTCCTATTTTTGTTAGGAGCTAGGGTTTCACTATGCACACAGCAGTTTTCAAACAACCTAACATCGGGTAAGCAACCTTTCCTAGTTTGGAATAGTCACTATGGATTTCGATATGCACTAGGTCGAATGGTCGAAAAGGGTGCCCCGGTAAAACCGGGGTTTGTGTTCCCATATTGCCAGAGCCCACAACCGGTCAGTCTTATGCCATGCTTTGACAAAGTCAAGCCTCAGGCAAACCGTTCAGGACTGGCAGATGGCAAACACGGTGTCCTAGGCACACCAATGCACATACAATGCAGAGGGACACATAAATGAAATCAAAACAGGATATCATGAGTTCGAGTCAAGTTCTCTAAATCCCTAGCAGAGTCGCCAGAAACTGTAGACGTCCCCGAACGTCCCGGGAGGGAATCCCCTTTTGTTCATTGGGCACACTACAGTTCACGACTCAATGTCACGGTCCTGTATCTAATCTCGCAGAGTGCAATGCAAGACCGATGAATTATCAAAGAGTCCAGATCTGGCAAATCGTTTTTGAAAACAGATTTCTTGAAAGGAAGTGCCAAACAGGACTGCTTTGCCAGATACAGAGTCGCCACCTAAATATTTTTTATGGGGGAATTTAGGAAACCCTGACTCGGAGCCAAAGGCCACGTGTCCGTCATCACCAAAGTTGCCTCGGCTCGGAGCTTGGGTACGATTGGGGAAGGTCAGCTATTAGCACCCCCTCTCGCCTGATTCAAAGATCGGCCTCTACTAACCGTGATATCCGTTTTGAAAACGTTATGTGTTCTTATTCCGATTATTAGCTTAGAATTACTATGTTATGCGCACAGCAAACAAGTATAGACCAAATCGCCTAAATTGGAACAAAACATTGCATGCTTGTTTTGAAAATGGTTTGCTACTCGCAAGTAGGCTAAAATGCTGGTTTTGCACCCTCAAGTGGGCTTTAGAAAAGATGGCTACCGAAATAATTAGTGGGCTTGAAACTCACAGTTTTAATGCATTATTCCAATTTAGGTAATTCAACCTCCATCCACAGGCATTCGAGCAGTTATATAACATAAGCAGCTAGCCTCATAGTAATCATGCTGTTATGGAAACACTCACACGCATGCGGTATGCTAAAGCATAAATGCTTACCAAGTACTCCAAGCCAAAACAAGAACATGTTAGCAATCATGCATGATCCAAGTCCATGTTTAAATGCCTAATACAACGCATACGGAATGTCACTAGAGTAGGCTCGGCTAGTCTATAAATGACATGTGAAAATGCACAGATAGCATGTATTCAAGTTAGATTTGAAATACTTTATGCAGTTAGCATGATGCGCCGAGCCTGGTGCATGCAAGACTAATGAATGATGCACGCATGCATAGCATAAGGTATGCTAAATCAAATATGACCTAATACTAACCATCAAAAGCAGATAAGTAAAAGGGAGAAAGAAGTAGGGGTTGGAAGACATGCACACACGCACCCACACTTATTACAAATTCGCCCTCGCTCGGAGGGACCAAAAGAATAATACAAATCAATTAACCTACAAGCTAATTAAATATTAAAGACCACTTAACTAGTTAAGCAAATTAACTAAGCTAAGAAAGCAGTAAAGGCCTTGGGAAGAGGGTCCAATGCACGCGTGCTCGGGTTTGCTCGGAAATCCATCGCCATGCACAATCTGCCTCTGTTTACCCTGCTCTGCTCTTCTGAAGATTGCACAACTCCCAAGGAGCTCTCTGTGGATATTGGGGAGCATCACCGACCAAGTGGGATCACCACCGGCCATTTTGAAGTGGTCATCGACCATCCATTGAGCTCTCGGCCAAATATATTTGGTCGGTCGGCAGTATATATGGCCGGCCTGCCAAAACTTCCTGCAGAAACCTGTTTGACAACAGCAGAGGGCAGACAAGGCATGGCAATGCATTTTCAAAGAATTGTTTGCACCACCACCCTCTTTATCGTGTTCATGACTCAAAGGGGTGTGCTCCTTGGTTATCGGACCATCAATCGCGCATTTCGATGCATGATGGCCCAAGAGACCATGTATGCATTTTGATTTCAAATGCAATGCACACACACACAAACAAAGGCCCAATCCCTATCACTAGATCAAGGGACAAAGCATGCATGCTAGATGGAATGCAACCTAGGCATGCAAACTAGCATGCCTTATGGTATGGAGGGGAGCATGCAAACATGCGATGTACACTAGGTACGCAACCTAAGGAAACAAGGCAAACAAGCATGTCACAACTATGCAAGCTAATGAAGCATGCAAGATGTGATATAATCATGCAAGTGTGCCAGATATGCAGACATGCTAGCAAGTTGACTAAGGGAATGCATGCCAAATGCAAGTGATTTCAAGCATGCAACGCATGCAACCAAAACATGCAAACGTGGATTAATGCAACAGCATTTGAATAGCATGCAAAAGATGGACTTAAACTGAATTATGCAGCTCTCAACTAGGCCCAAAACAATGGCTAACATGCCCAAGAATGGAAGGACGAATGACATGCAAGCATGCATGCACACACGGACCAACACCTAGGCATACAGGAACAACTCTCAAGCACACTTAAGAGGATGCACACATGGGCTAATGACATGCATCATAAGGTTTGAAAATCATGTTAAGAATGGTGCTAAACCAAGTAAACAAGGTAAGCATTGCATGCGACAATGGTCCAAGATTCAAGGCAAGCCCAAGGGGGATTGAACTACACTTAATGCAACCACACATGGCATGAATTAAGTGACCAAAACCAGAGTTTTAGCATGCTAAAACAAAGCCAAAAGACCACTTAGATGGCATCTAAATGACTTACACATGGAAGCATACACAATGACCAAACATGGAGCATAGGACACAACCTCTTGAAGCATCAAAGGGTCCATGAAATGCAAGCATACAAGCATGCTAAGAGGACTGAAATGATGCTATAAGTGGTGCCAAACAACTGAAATAAATCAAACAATGCATGCTCAACACTTCACATACTTAAAGCCTACAAGCTAACAATGCAAAGGAGCTATGCAATACATGTTATGGTCAACCAAAACAACCAAAAACAGACCTTAAACATGGCCACACAAGTATGAAAGCTTCACAAAGCTAGGCCAAAAGCATGCTTGAACAAGGGTTAAAACCTAGATACATGTTAAGGCTACAATATGGCATTACAAGGCATGTACGCTAAGAAAGCATGGTGTACCAAAACCAACTAAAAATAGAGACATATTATGACATAATAAGCATGAAAATCAGCTAAGGCATGGCCAACACACACTTAGACTAGATGCTCACTAAAGAGGCAAAAATGGCCCTTTTCAAGGACAACAAGGGGAGGGGGTGGCCCTCTCCTTCCTAGGACCTCAAGGCACCATCCTCACCTCTGAAATTCCTCAAGATTTCAGTGGTGAGGAGGCCCAAACACAATGGTCCCGGAGCTCAACCGAAATGGCACAAAACAAGGGCCAAACAAGCCTTAAGAGGGGACAAACAACCCCAAAGCTTAAAACACCCTTAACAAACTATTTAGAGCACTAAAAATCAGAACTTTTATATGCTATACACAAAGCTCAAAAACAGATGCAAGGTAGGCAAAAATGAAATGCGAAAATGGGGAATAAAGGGACAAGTTTCTTACCCTTGTAGGCGCTCTTCACCAATGGTGAATCAGCTAGTTCTTCAAGCTCAAACCAGCTCCACAACTCCAAAAACAACCCTCAAGGGCCTCAGCTCCAAGAAAAGGTGTGATGGTGGGTGTTTGTGTGCAAAACTAAGACAAAACACACACAAAACACAAGAGGGAGAGAGATATAGAGATGGAGGATATATGAACCCTAACCCTAAAACTCAAAACCCTCGGAAAAATGTTGTCTAAATTGTCTAACCCTTGAACAAGAGAGAAGAGGTTCTCTTTTGTAGAAAAATGGCCTCGTAAAGCTTCCAAAGGAAGCTAACAAGAGGGCAATCCCTCCATACACTATGGAGGGGGTGAAAGTGTATGCCAGCTGCACAAAAATATCTACAAAAGCAGATGCACAGTAGTCGACCGGCCAAAAATGCAATTGACCGAAAAAAGATAGCCGGCAGGCCATCTATAGTGTCGGCCGGCCAAATATTTTGCCGGTGGCAACAAAACACAGCCGGTGGCCTCAAGCCATGGCCGGTGGAGTGTGGGGATGGCCAACAAGCCATTCCCTGCCCCTCCAAGGCAAAACACAAGTGTTTGGTGCAAAACCAAACACAAAACAGTCGAGTCGAGAGATCTTGAGGCAAGGCGCGTAGCCGAGACCTCCGGGAACTCAAGACGAACACAAACATGGATAATCACCGAGTGTTCAAGCGGTGACGTCCAAGTCTTGAGGACGGTCAAAAATGGGGTGTCTACAGCAGTTAGTATGATGTGCCGAGCCCAGTGCGTGCAAAACGAATGAATGTATGCAAACATGCTATCATAAGCATGCTAATTGAAACATGCCTTAAACTAACCGTCGAAATCTAGTAAATAAAAGGGAAGAAAGACGTGGGGTTGGAAGACATACACACACTCACGCACACTTATTACACAATTGCTCTCACTCGGAGGGTTCGAATAAATATTACAAAACAAATAAATAATTAACTCTTCTAACTAATTAAATATTACTTATCTTCTATTTAATTAACAAATTAAATGCAGAAAGAGGATGGTCGCAGCCCCGCCTCGGAATACTAGGATGACGCATGCTCGACTCGCCCCGCCAGAAAACCCGTGCCATGCCACTGTTGCCTCTGTTCACAATGCCTTGCTCCTCTGAAAATTCTGAAAGTCCCCAGACCCATTTTGAATCACCCTCTGAGTGCTGTAGGGGGTCACCGGCCACAATTCAAGTTCACCGGCCATAGGGATGGGCTTATCGGCCAAAAGTTACACCACCGGCTGGATATTGATGGTTGGTCGGCACTGTATGTGGCCGGCCGACCATTTCTTCCTACAGAAACATGTTTTTGACAGCAATAGAGGGCAGAGAGTGCATGGCAAGGAAATTCAAAGCAATGTATGCATGGTCACTCTCCCAATCATGCTATGGACTCATGGGAGTGTGACCCTTGGTACTCGAGCCATCAATCACGCATTCCAAGGCATGATGGCCTAAGGCGCCAAGTTTGCCAATTAATGTAAATGCATGCAACAAGAGATGAATGCCTTATGCCCTATCATGTTGGGGTCAAGGGCATTGGCAACCAAGGGTTGAGGCGTGTTTCGTCACTTTGAGTACGAACACACCTCACCCCTCATGCTTGGTTTGACACCCCAAACCAAACCATGCAATGCATGTATACAAACATAGCTCAAAAATGCAACGTGGCTCAAATATGCAACATGAGGCTAAGTTACAAGGCATGCCAAATGCAAGGTAACCTATCATGCAAGAATGTAAAGTGCCAAGTATGCAATGCTACAATGCGATGCAACCTAACATATGATGCGAGCATGGTATAATGTAAGCACGTAATTAGAGGTAATAAATCAAACATGCAACTATACACAAGGAGGGACTTAAACCGAAATGGGAGGCCTCAGCCACACCCCAAAACAGTGGCCAAAAGATGATGCAAAAGGGGACAAATTATGCATGCAAGTGTGCACACACCAAGGCCCATCACGCGAGCATGGAGGGCTACTCTCAAGAACACTCAAAGGTGATATACATGGACATTAAACACTCATGTTAAACTCTGAAAAGCATGCCAAGAATGATGCCAAAACATGCTAGGGAATGGATGCAAAAATGGAAGGGATTCAAGGCCACAAAAGAGAGCATTGCTCAACACCTACTCCAAGCACTCATGGCGTGAACTAAGCAACCAAAAAAAAAAAAAGAGTTTCTATGCATCAAAATACACCCCAAAACCCACTGATACGTAGCCTCAAATGCCTAAACATGGTATCATACACAACGACTCATTTCTAGGCATAAAATAACAATCCTTCAAGGCGTGAAAGGGATTATGAATGCAAGCATAGAAGCATGGATTAGGGATTGAAATAGCATGAGAAGTGGTTCCAAATTGCTGAAATAACCCGACTAAAGCATGCTCATGACGCACACCCTCAAGGGGCTACCCTAAACACGGTAAATATGACCAAAACAGTTCCCAACAGACCTCGAGCATGGTAAGACATGGCTAAGAACTTCACAAAGGTAGGCTAAGAACTTCACAAAGTTAGGCCAAAACATGAGAGCATGGTAGACTAAATACATGATGCACTTCTAGGCGAAAGAGAGGAATACAAAGAAAGTACATTAAGGATGGAAGGGGTCACTAATCTGACCAAAAATAGAGGCATAATATGACCCAATAACACCCAAAAATCTCTGAAATGATGCCAAGAACAACTAATCATACATGCTGCCCTTATGGGCCAAAAATGCAAACAAAAGAGAGACCAAGGGAGAGCGGTGTCCCTCCCCTATGCAAGACTTCAAAACCCCTTCTTCACCACTGAAAATCCACTGGATTTCAGTGGTGAGAAGGCCAATACACAAAAGTCCCCAAAGCTTATCAAAGAGAGCACAAAAAGGGCCAAACAAGACATAAGAGGGGGAGGTCAACCCCCAACACCGAAATGACCTTAATGAAAGATCTTAAGCATGCAAATACAAGACTTTTTTCAGTTATATATAAAGCTTAAATCAGTATGCAAGATAGGTTAAAGACTAGTGCAAGATTGGGGAATATAAAGTAAATAGTTTTACCCTTGAAGAACACTTCAAGGACAGCAAGCTCAGCCCTCTTTTTCTGATCAAAACCGACCCAAAGCTCCAAGAACAAACCCTCAAGACCTCCAAAGTCGAAGTATGGTGTAATAGTAGGTGTTCTAGTGGAAAACTAAGAACAAACTACACTTTTAGGCCCTCAAACACAGATAAATGAAGAGGGAGAGGGAGATATAGAGAGAGAGAGTGATATACATAAAATATATATCATATATGGTCTAGTTCCACTGAACCTCTCAAATGGAGAAGAGAGATCTCCTTATATAGACCATGGAAAAGGCTAAGCTTCCAAGAGAAACTATCCTAAAGGGGTCAAGTCTTCCAAGGGAAGCTAAGCTAAGGGTGCAAGCTTCTTGAGGAAGCTAAGACAAAGGGTCAAGCTTCTTCAAGAAGCTTGAGCAAAGGGGGCAATCTTCTAGAAGAAGTTTGGATAAAAAAGGGTGCAAAAGGGCCAAAACAGCCACACACGTGTGTGGGGGTAGGGTCTATGCATCTCAGATGGCACAGTTGGCATGCACCATGCCTGCAAGAGGCAAAAATGTGGTACCGGCCAGAAAAGGAGGCCATCGGCCAACTAAATGGTCGGTCGACCTCACAAAGTGCCGACCGGCCATCACCAATGGCCAGTGGCAAAGATATACGGCCGGTGGCCTCAAGCCATGGCAGGTGAGGCGTTGGGATGGCCAACAATCCTTACCTCCGAAAGCAAAAACCAACAAGTGTTTGGTCCTGCCAAGCACAAGACAACCGAGCTGAGAGATCCTGAGGCAAGGCGCGCAGCCGAGACCTCCGGGAACTCAAAACGAACATGAACATGGATGATCACCGAGTGTTCAAACGGTGATGTGCAAGTCTTGAGGACGGTCAAAAATGGGGTGCCTACAGTTGCCTCTCTTTGACAGAACTCGAAAGTCATAACAATGACGGGAGTGAGTGTCAAAGGCCAGAGACAACCTATTTTTGACAAGGCCGAAGACTTAGACAAAGCAAACAAGCTACAAGCAAAGATATGCGCCCGAAGGCAGGGGCAAAATGCAGGACAATGCACAAAGCCGAGCATAACATATGATCATGCAAAGAAAGCTGTAACGAAGCATATACATACAATAAATGCAACAGTTTTTAGCAATCTAACATAAATCCAACTACATTGCAATGCAGAAAGGATGTAAGAGAATTATGTAATTCTCGCTATGTTTCACGCGGAGAATACAATACCTATGCATCTGTCTGCTTGCACCAGCTTCAAATGAACCGTACATACAATATCGTGCCTGAAGGAGAAAGAAATCTTAACAAGTACGATGTCGTTAGCAGTATGCACGACAATGCAATTGAAAGTGCGTGACAACGCAAATTGAGTGGGAAGCATAACAATGCGACTAAAGGCAAGTATGACAATGCTATGAAGGCCCAAACACATGTAAGCAAAGAACACGAGACAATGTGCGCAATGTGTATAGAAAGGGATTTGAACACATGTAAGTAAAGCATAACGCGACAATGCATGCAATGTGTAAAAAAAAAAAAAAAAAAAAAAAAAAAAAAAAAAAAAAAAAAAAAAAACACAAACATCACATCAGGATGGGACCCACCTTTCTATTAGAGCTATTAGACCTCCTATATTAGAGCTCTAAAGCATTTTTGAGGACCAAAACATCACATCATTAATGCGGGACACACTGCCACCTAATTAGTGGGAGCACTAATTAGTGCTCCCAACTTGAACACATGTAAGTAAAGCATAACGCGACAACGCATGCAATGTGTATAAAAAGGAACTTGAACACATGTAAGTAAAGCATAACGCAAATGTGTAAAAAAAGGGAATTTGAACACATGTAAGTAAAGCATGCGGGTTAACGCAAAGCAATGTGTAACCTCCTGTAAGATGCATAAACACATGTAAGTAAAGCACACGTAGAAACGCATGTAATGTGTAAGGCAAGCAAGGTATGAACACATGTAAGTAAAGTACACGCAAAACGTATACAATGTGTAACCACCTGAGAATACATATACACATGTAAATAAAGCACGCAATAATGCAAGCGATGTGTATAGCAGGAATTCGAATGCATGTATAGCATAAGTATAGTGAAGGCATGCTACTCGCATTTGTTGAGATGCAACCAAATCAAGACGAGACATTTGTTGAAAGCAAGACGCGTAACGAGCGTGCTAATCATAGTCATATCAAAGCAATGTAATACAACATGTTTAAAGCGATTTGCGGACTCCACAAGGTACAAAAGGATACGAGAAAGGATGCTCCTTGCACGCACCGAACATCATACACAGGAAACATGGCTCGAGGTCAACATGAAGACCAGTTAACATTCTAAAGTACACTTTCTTGCACTATCTTGAGTAATAAAGGAGCCAAACCGTATAATTGACCCGAACAAGGGCGCAGGAGGTGCGTCGACCACAAGGGGAGGTTACTGGTATCAATCCCGACACTCTGCTGCCCTGCTCTCCTTTTGCTTTACTTTCCTTCTCTACTGTTAATTTTAAGCACATTGCACTTCCTCAGGCAGGTTTTACTTCCTTCAAAACTATGCATCTTTTTGCAAAAGACATAATGGAAGTGAAACAGCTATTTTGTTCAAAAAGGTGTTACATTTGTTGTTCTATGCATCGCATCGCGTGGCATCTCATAATAACGTGAATGAAATTGAAATTTTGTTTGAAAATTAAGCGTTAGCCTCGTAATAATCAGGTAGTGAGCTAACCAATGACAAAATAACTCGATAAGCAACAACAAAGAACTCGATGAGCTGACCAGGTGTAAATACAACTCGATTAAGCAAATGCAAAGATTTGAGGAATGTGGCATGCAACTCAATAAGCAAATGCAAGGACTCGAGGAACGTGACATACAACTCGATAAGCAAATGTACAATAACTCGATAAACAAATAGACGTGACTTCGCAAGATCACCACCGGAAGGCATCGGGGGAGGTTCCAAGCATAATTCTTCAGCATGTTCAACTCATAAATAGCTTATGGAATAAGGGAGAGGGCCATCGACTAGAGGGAAAGGCCATCGGCCATGAGAGATGGTCATCGGCCAAAAGTGGTGGTCGGTCGGCACTACATTTGGCCGGCCGGCCATAAACGGTAAAGACCACCAGAATGCTGACACCTGTCCACCACTCACACCTTATCCCCTACAAAGGGTCTCAGCTTCATAGTTTTCCTCAATTCAACACTGATTTGCTACTAATGGAAGAGTTTCTTCGCCAAAATCTCACAGCTTGGATTGCCAGCTTGGATTGCCAACTTGGATGGTTCGGAAAAGTTAAATTTCCGGGGCTTTGGCGTAAACGCACTATTCACGCTGAGTCGCACTCTGCTGCACTTTCCGTTTCTCCATGCCGCGGCAAGGTTTTGGAATTTGTGAACACATGTCTTTAGCTTTGGCAGGCAAGAGGTGTGTCCTACCTTCGAAGATTTCCATGCTTTGATGGAATCCGAGCGCGATGAGGAAATCTTGCCTCAGCTTTGCTTTGGCCACGCCCAAGCCTTAGGGCGAATGTGTGGACTTACTATGCACGATGCTCGATCTTTGATTTGTGACGGAATGCTGGATATTCCGAGTTTGATTTGTCGGTTTTCTGATACCGGTGACCGCAGTGACCATCATTGGCAAGGCTTTCGGCGACATGCCCTTTGTTTGTGCATGTTATCTCATTTCCTATTTGTCTCGGGCTCCGGAGGGTCTAGCGTCCGGTTGATCGAGGTTGCCCAAGGTTTGAAGGAGGGCAAGAGCTGCATTGTCATGATATTTGCTGAAACATTGATGGGCTTGGACGCTTTCCATCTCCAAGAGACGACCAGATTTGCGGGGAGTCCACTACTGTTGCAGGTAATGTTTCCCACCCAATCTCATATGAGTATTGCTCACATCACTCGGTCCTCAGGCTCATTTTTTTTTTCACAAAACCCATTTCTCACTTTTCTCTCATCGTACATCTCTCTATTCTTTATTCTCTCATTTGTCATCCCTTCCCAGGTGTGGTTGATGGATAAGTTGCAGATTGTGGACTCTTGCCCAGCGTACTCAGCTCGTGGTTACTTCTTCTGGCAGCGCCTAGTCAATGCCCTTGATGAGGGATGGTGGTTCGATTGGATGTGCCGCTTGTCCTCAGACCGCATTGCTTGGCGATGCCCCTGGCTCAACCTACCGGCAATGAGTTACAGCATGTCCCGACAGACTGGGATTTAGTTAATTGGCTTAACTCACTGTGTGTTCTACTTCTCGTTCTGGTTCCAGTGCCAGTTCGGCCATGACCAGATTTGCCCACTAGAGGGGATGGAGTACCCAGCTACATTCCCAGTTCGCGGTGCGCAGCTTGCTCGATACGCCACAGCGTGGAGGACTAGAGAACTCCTGGCCCCCGCTCCCACTTTCAGTTGCACTTTGTCTGATGAGTGCATAGATTGGCTCAATGAAGAGGCACAGATTGGGCCCAGCTTGGCATCAGAGGCTTCAACCAGCTCTGGAAGGGGGCGCAGGAACACCTGACTTATCCATGCCCCGAATTTATTTGCTTTAATCAAAACTTTCAAGTTTGCTTTATGATTGTAATAAAAAGCAACTTCAATTTGTATGCAAGAGTAGGAGAACTCTGTATTGAAATCAATGAAATTGAGGGTTGTGGGTACTGGAAATTTTCCGTTTTGGTCCAAAAATGGTCTAAGTTGTAGAAAGATTAATTTGAACAAAGTCAACTTTTATCAAAACTTTTCAAAACCATTTTCGATATGGATCAGAACTAGACACGCCTGAAGTCTGTCACTGAGATGCACAACCTCGGATCGTAGCAACTGGAAAGTTGCCCCTAGTCTGAATAGTACCGCGGCACTGCTCAGCAACAGAAAGTTGCCCCTAGTCTGAAAAGCACTGCACCGGAGATCATAACCGAACTCTTGAATGCTGAATAGACAAAGATGGCCGAGATGACCAAATGGACAAAGTTGATCGGGGAAGTGTTTATGGCTGAACTTCAGGATGAAGTTCCCTACGTATCCCAAAGATGGGAATCAAGCCTTACGTAGTTCAGGCTTGGGTTCACTTGAGTATTTTCACTCTCCTTTTGCGCTCTAACTTTTCCCAAGGCCGCCCTTTGCGGGTTTTCAACCTTGCGAGCTCAGTTTTTATAATTTCAAATTTTTCAATGATCTAATTTTTCCTAGGTCGCCCTTTCGGTTTTTCGGCCTAGCGAGCCTCTCAGGGGTAATATTTCTTCAACTTGTCTGTGTTGATCGGCTGGGAGAACTCTAGGCCATCTAGGTCCATCAGAATGACAGCTCCACCCGACCAGATGGACTTGATGATATAAGGGCCAGTCCAATTGGGTCTGAACTTGCCCCTAGGGTCATGGATGGGAGCTCGGTTGTCTTTGAGCACCAAATCTCCTTTTTTTAGATTCCTGGGCTTAACTTTCTTGTTAAAAGCCCGGGCAATTCTGCACTGATAACCTTGAACATGGTACAGTGCTTTTAGTCTGCGCTCGTCGAAGAGCATGAGTTCCTCAAATCGGCTCTGCTACCAATCTGCCTTGGCTATCTGACACTCGGCCAGCACTCTCAAAGACAAAACCTCAATTTCAATAGGTAGAACGACCTCCATCCCATAAACGAATGAATATGGAGTTGCCCCAGCAGAAGTTCTAATTGAAGTTCGGTAGCCCTATAGAGCAAACGGCAGCTTATCTGGCCAGTCCCGGTAGGTTTCCACCATCTTCTGCCATATATGTTTGATATTCTTGTTGGCGGCCTCAACCGCTCCATTGGTTTGCGGCCGGTATGTGGATGACTTATGAAAAGCCACGTTATATTTCTCCAACAAGTCAATCACTTCTTTCTTTAAGTGGGAACCGTTATCTGAAATGATCTCGTTCGGACCCCATAGCAACAGATGATGTTGTTCCTAATAAACTTTGCAACGTGCGACGCCTTCAACACCGCATAAGATTGGGCCTCAACCCACTTCGTGAAATAATCTATCGCGACTAGGATGAACTCATGCCCATTCGACCCTTTTGGAGTGACAGGCCCGATCACATCGATTCCCCAAACTGAAAATGGCCATGGCGAAGTCATATTGTACAGCTTCGACGGCGGAATGTTTATGAGGTTTGCATGGATCTGACATTTGTGGCATCACCGAACAAAGCTGATACAATCCTCCTCCATGGTAGACCAGTAGTAATCCTGTCTGAGGATCTTCTGAGCCAACATCACCCCGTTCATGTGTGCACCACATTCCCCTCTATGGATGGCCTCCATCAGGCGTTTCGATTCTTCGGCTTCAACACACAGTTTATGCATTCCCAAATGACCTCTTTTATACAGTTTACCTCCACAGATGATGAACTGAACGGGCATTCTTCTGGTTGCCCTTTTATCCTTGGCATTTACCTCTAGTGGATACGCTTCCTTCTCCAAGAAATTCCAAATATCGTAATACCAGGGGTTCCCGTCCTGAACCTCATCTATGGCAGTAATTGATTCATATGTTGGTGCAAACATCTGGTCAATGATGAATGGACGCATCCGGACTCCAAAAGGTATGTCTATCATGGAAGATAGAGTTGCTAGTGAATCTGCGAACCTGTTATTTTCTCTTAGTAGATGAGTGAAATTTAGCTTTTCAAATCGAGGAATCAGCAAGTCCAACATCTAGTGGTACATTATCATCTTTTCCTCTTTGACTTTCCAGTCTCCTTTTGCTTGAGACACAACAAGGTTCGAGTCCCCGATGACGTCCAACCGTTTTGCCCCTAGTTCCAGGGCTGCTTCTAAACCAGCAATGCATGCCTCATATTCTGCTTCGTTGTTCGAGACTTTGAATCGGAGTTTAAATGCTAAAGGGATACGGGAATTGTCGGGTGCTATCAATAATACCCCTATCCCATGCCCATACAGGTTCGATGCTCCGTCAAAATACATCATCCAAGACTCATCTTCAACATGCAAAATGGCCTCATCTGGGAATAAATACTCGACTGCTTCCCCTCCTTCCACGGGATGATCGGCTAAGAATTCTGCTACTGCCCTTCCCTTGACTGACTTGCGCGTCACATATTTCAGATTGAATTCGGAAAGCAACAGCAACCAACGAGCTAGCCTACCCGTAAGCACCGGTTTCTCGAAAAGATATTTGATGGGATCTAGTCATGAAACCAACATTACGGAGTGAGCCAACAGGTAGTGCCGCAGCTTCCTGGTAGCCCATACCAAAGCTAGGCAAGCTTTCTCCAACGGCATGTAACGAGTCTCATACTTTGGCATCTTCTTGCTCACATAGTAGATGGCTCTCTCCACTTTGTCCTCTGATTCGTGTGCGAGCATACAACACATTGTAGTTTCAGTTACTAAAAGATACAGAATCAACGGCTTCCCCGGCTCAAGCGGTGATAGCACAGATGGGTTCTGTAAGTATTCCTTGATCTGTTCAAAAGCAGCCTGGCATCGGCCGTCCCACTGGAATTTTTTTCCTTTCTTCAGGAGGCCAAAAAGTGGTTCACAAGTCAAGGTTAATTTTGAGATAAACCGTCTTATGAATTGCACTTTACCTAAAAAGCCTCGCACCTCCTTTTCAGTCCTCGGTGGTGGCATTTCTAAGATGGCCTTGATTTTAGAAGGGTCGACTTCGATACCTCCCTGTGTAATTAGGAACCCCAGCATTTTTCCCACTATAACGCCAAACGTACACTTCTGAGGATTCAGCAGCAACCAAAATTCTCTGATCCTTTGGAAGAACTTTTGAAAGGCGGTGTAGTGGCCCTCTCTTTCTTTGGACTTGACAATCATGTCGTCCATGTACACCTCAACCTCTTTTTGGATCATGTCGTGTAATATTGTGGTCGCGGCCCGTTGATATGTAGCTCCAACATTCTTCAACCCAAACGGCATTACTCTGTTGCAGAATGTCCCCCACGGGGTAGTGAAAGCAGTCTTCTCTCGGTCTTGAGGTGCCATCACTATCTGATTGTAGCCAGAGAAGCCATCCATGAACAAAAGCAAAGCATGCCCCACTGTGAAGTCCACCAACTCATCGATATGCAGTAAGAGAAAGTCGTCCTTTGGACTAGCTCTGTTCAAATCCTTGAAATCCACGCATACCCTGATCCTACCATCCTTTCTCGGCACCGGAACGATGTTGGCCAACCAAGTAAGGTATTCGGAAACCAGCAGGAACCCTGCTTCAATTTGCTTGGTGACCTCTTCCTTAATCTTGAGGGCCCAGTTCGGGCGGATACTTCTGAGTTTCTGTTTGATGTGTCGGGCCTTGGGGTCAAGAGGGATCCGGTGCTGCACAATCTTAGGATCGATTCCAAGCATGTCTTCGTACGACCATGCGAAAACATCTTTGAAATCTTTTAATAAAGCGACTAAGCGCTCCCGTTCCTCTGAACACAACGTGGACCCGATCTGGACCAGCCGCGGGTCCTTCTCAGTACCAATATTCACAATAGTGATTTCATCCGTTAAGGGTTTAACAAATCTCTCCTGCTCTTGCTTAATTAAGCGTTGCAAAATCGGAGGAATTTCTTCCTCGTCGTTTTCATCAAAATTTTGAAAGTTTGAGTTAATGCAATAAATCAAGGGCACAGAAAATTACTCAGAAACCACAGCCACATCATTCTCATTAAGTACATCCAAATCGTCCGATTCTTCGATTACAACAGACTCAAAAAAGAAATAAAAAGACAACCTGGACAGGACTGTGGCATCCGGGTTGTCACCTCCAAGAATACTAAACTCAGACTCAGTCGAGCTGGAACCTGATTCTGACTCACAAGACTCGGTGGAATCAGATTCTAGCTCACTAGTTGACCCGGTGCTGCTTGACAAAAATCCCTCCTCGTACTGCCAAATGAGAGAAGGTGCGATAGATGCATCCAGAATGTTTGCCGGTAGGTTCGCAGCCGTTTCATTCCCGATCATGGACATCGAGAAGTTATCCCCCAAGCACTTCTGATCGATCGGAGGATCTGAAAGTAGACAAGCCAGTGCTACCCCCATTTCGATTTCAAGGTCCTCAGACTCCACTTTCTTGTTCTGTTCAGCCTCAGCTAATGGGTCCGTCTGCTCTTCGGCAACGTCATCCCTGGATAACTGCAGGTCGAAGATGATCTCAAACCCCGGCACGTGCTTCCTCTTCACGTTCAACCATGGTTCTGGGAAGCCACAAAATGGAAAGTCCTCCGCTTCCCAGACGAAGCATCCGTTTAGGGTACCCTGGATGGGTCGGTGCATTAACTCAAAAGGCTTCCCTGCCTGCTTTGCTCTGGCTCTCCCAGCCATCTCCTTGCCCTTCCTTATCAAATCCTCTTTGGTGGGCAGATAACCCAAGCCAAAGGTATGTGGGTTGTGTGGCACCTCGGCCAATGCTGCGACGCCCTTCCGGCCGCTCTTTCCCAATCCCATCCGGGGCATATGTTGAAGCTTGTTCATGAGGTATACCGATTGAGCACTGACATACACCCCCTCATTAACAGCAAAAATGTTCTGCACGACCCGGGCCTCAGCCAGAGTGAAACCGGATAAGAACACATCCTCCATACCGTGCTCAATTTCTAGGATTGGTGTAGACACCTCCGACGGTGGCTGTATCGATGAATTCCCTAAAACAATGGTTACTCCCTTCCCATGGGGGTATTTCACCATCTGATGTAAAGTGGACGAAACTGCCTTTACTTGGTGCAACCACGGCCGCCCCAAAAGTAGATTGAAGGTCGCAGGAACCTCTAAGATGTGAAAGTCTACCTCATGCTGTACCGGCCCAACCTTGGTCTGAATTTGCACGGTCCCCTTCACCTCTCTACTTGTATTATCATATGCCCTTATCACCTAGGTGGTTGGCGCAAAGTCTGCGGGTTTCAACCCGATTGCATAGGCGGTCCTTGCCGGGCACACATTGATGGCGGACCCTGTGTCGACAAGCACCACGGGTATCCATTTGTTTCTGCACTCCACAGAGATGTAGAGTGGCTTGTTATGGTTCGCACCCTCAGGTGGCAATTCTTTGCCGGAGAAAGTCAACATTACGGTAGCTCCTCCCAAAAAAACTATGCCCACCAGCTGTTTGGGCGTGGTGTCTATTGAGAGCTTGGCCTTGTCCATGGCTGATAAGACAGCTTGTCGATGCACTCGCGATGCCATAAGCAGTGCCCAGATGGAGATGTCTGCGTGTATCTTTTTCAACTACTTCAGTACAGCCTCTTCTTGGAGTTGCTTCTCTTTCTGTTCCTCTGTCTCCTTATCTTTCCCAAATGCCCCTGGCTGATCTAAATGTGGGGGCCTAAAATACCGCCCGCTTCTAGTCATACGATCGACTTCGCCGATGTACCAGGTATCGTCTGGTTGATTGCTCTCCCAATCTTCATCCGTGTGGGCAAGACATAAATCATCGTCCTCCCACCACATTCCGTCAGCAGCCGACGGACACCTGTCCAGCTCCGGTATGACTATTCTCGTACTCGCAGTACCTCCCATCCATATGCTTGCAACACTCCCTGTTCTCGCGTATACAACACTTTCATTCCCCTCATGGGCTTTAGCATTCTGGATTCTCTCAGACTCTTCACTTCTTCCCTGTTTCCCTGTATCCAAAATGCCCAGATCCTGAACGAAATTCTTGGCACCGGTGCTCTCCGGCGACATACTCTGATCTTCAGCCCTTCCAACCACAACTGATATCCTTGCCCCTGCCGGGCCCTGTTCCAACTGAGATTCTTCAACAACGTCTAGTAGGTCATCTAGCCACCCGGTAGCCTCTGCTGACTCTTCAAAGTCAGACCAGTTGACCGCCACGCCGTCTAGGTCTTGTTCATTGAAAAACTGGAGGTCAGCAAAGTCCCTTTCCACAGCCACTGCTGATCTCTGATCAAATCTATCCCCCTGTATCACACAAAGCTCTGCCCCCACCGGCAATTACACATTTGGTCCAACCTGGCCTACTGATAGAATGTAGTCGCTCGAACTGTATACCTTCTCAGCAAAATCCCTAGATTCCTCAGATTCTGACTCAGCAATACCATTCTCCACTAAAGTCTTCCCTGTTCTGTTTTCGACAGTCACCACCATTGGCTCAAGGTTGGGTTCTGGAGATGTCCAACACGCACAAGTCAGTGCAGTCAGGAAGGAGCACCTCCGACTTGGGTAGATGGGAAGGGGTGATGTATATGCTGGGGTCGTATGACGTAACCCCAGTTTGGATAAAGTTGATTCTTTTGGGAGGTGGAGCTTGGTTGTGTGGTGGGAGAGGGTTGGTTGTGACGTTGGGCTTTTCTGGAGGCACAATCACCCCATTATCAATGAGATCTTGAATCTCATGACGTAATCAGAAGCATTGGTCGGTGTCATGACCGTGTTGCTGGTGAAATGCGTAATACTTGGCTGGGTTGTGGGTAGGGGGGAAGTTTTTCCGGTAATGGCCGCGGCTCTAGGGGCTTCAAGTGCCCTTTTTTGATTAAAACCCCCAGAGCTTTGGACAGGGGCATATATAGTGGAGCAAAGGTTCTTTGATTTTTGGGCTGGTATTTGGCTGTTTGTGTGTTACTTTCGGACGCACTAGAGAATGGCGTAGCTGCCATGGTTCTTAGAGGGTGAATGGTGGTGGCCATGCTCACTTCTGAGGCTCTTGTAGTTGTAGCGCCGCTCGGGCCTGCATTAGCGTTGCGGTTAAAAGTTCTCTTGGGTTGCTCTCTATCATTGTCAATCAAGCCCTGCTTGAAGGCATCCTCAATCTGTACTCCCATCTCATGCAAATCTGAAAAGGTAGGGAAGGGGAGCACGATCATTTTCTGCATCAGCTTAGGCTGGAGATTGCGTACAATCATCCGAATTTGATCTTTATCGGTGGCCTTAGGGTCATCATGGAGGCCTTGGCCCTCCATCTAGTTACGAACTCTGAAAATCTCTCCTTAGGCTCCTGCCTTGTTGTCTCAAGATCACGGGTCGTAATTTCGATTTGCGTATTATAAGAGTACTATGCAATGAACGCCTCGGCCATCTCATCCCAGTTTGTCTTGACATCATCTTCTAATTTTGCGTACTAGATGGCCGCCACACCCGACAGGGTCGGGCCGAACAAAGATAGCTTCTGTGGTCTGGTGAGGCCTATCGGCCTTAAGATATCTGAAAACAACCTCTGGTGCACCATGGGGTCCCCGGACCCATCAAATCGGTCAATATGTGGCATCTTGAATCGGTCTGGCAGCGTTACAACTGCGTCGGCATACCCGTCCTCAATATCAGGGATGTACTTTATCCCTTGGGACTTCTTCAACAACTTCTTAAGCTTGCTCATTTTTAATGCTGTAGGGTCTACCTCGAACTCGAAGGGGGAGTTCGGTTGATTGATAGGCGTGGGTGCCTTGGATAGTTGTGGTAAAATCGGAGGAAGAGCCGGCCCCATTGGAATGTCCGTATCTTCTTGGGCATTCTGGACGTTTGTCGTCTCCTCAAGTGTCGGGACTCTTGTCGGGAGAGGAACCTGGTGTGAAGTGGATGCTCCGATTTGCTGCTGTAACCGGGTAATTAGCTCTGCATGTTGGGCCATAACAACGGCTTGCTGCTTGGTGAATTCTGCTTGACGAACAGCGTCCTCTTGCATGGCTTTCATGCTTTCCTGAAGCTGGCGCACCATGTATTCCATCCCTGACATACTACCCAGATTTATCTGAACTGCCGGTGTATCTGCCTCTGTAGTAGGTTCGGAAATCTCAACCTGACTATTTAAAGACCACTGATCTGGCAGTCTCGGTACCGATACACCGTGTCTTCTCGACCTCCGTCTGATAACCGGGGGGTAAGGAATAAAATGCTGGTTGTCCGTCGACCAGATCTTCGGATCGATTGAGTCGGCGACCTCTAATCCAGGGTGCTTGGGGAATATCTGCTGGATCGGAAGCAATCGTGCTAAACTACCTAGTAAGAAGATAAATAAAGCAATAACAAATAACTAGACAAACGGATAGCATAAAAGCGTAAAATAAACACACAACACACAGTTGGGCATCATAACACACAGTTGATAAGGTGAATACACTGTTCCTCAATAATGATTATTGTCCCCAAATCATTGTTCCCAAAAACCGAATCTGATACTTGCAGATAACTGACTCCCAAAATACTGAGCTGGTGCCCGTAGGCCTGATACCCAAACTTGTGAGCTGATACATGCATTCTTGTAGAGGCCAACTCTAAAGCACATAATAGATAAGTGAGAGCCAAAACACCCCTATGTTGGGGTAGAGTTTTCCTGTCCTATTTTGTTAGGAGCTAGGGTTTCACTACGCACGCAGCGGTTTCAAACAACTTAACACTGGGTTAGCAACCTGTCCTAGTTTGGAATGGTCACTACAGATTCCGAATATGCACTAGGTCGAATGGTCAACAGGACGCCCCAGTAAAATCGGGGTTTGTGTTCCCGTACTGGCAGAGCCCATAACCGGTCAGCCTTATGGCATGCTTTGACAAAGCAAGCCTCTGGCAAACCGTTCAGGAATAGCAGATGGAAAACACGGTGTCCTAGGCGCACCAATGCACATGCAATGCAAAGAAGCACATAAGTGTAGTCAAAACAGGATATCATGCGTTCGAGTCAAGTTCTCTAAACTCCCCAACAGAGTCGCCAGAAACTGTAGACGTCCCCGAACGCCTCGGGAGGATGAATCTCGTTCTGTTCATTTTGGGCTCACTACAGTTCAGACTCTCAAATCGTCATGGTTCTTAATCTGAACCAAAGAGTCCAAATCCGGCAAATCGTTTTGGAAAACAGATTTTTAGAAAAGAAGTGCCAAACATGGACTACTTTTCCAGATACAGAGTCGCCACCTAAATATTTTATTTTGGGGGAATTTAGGAAAACCCTGACTCGTTTGCCTAAGCCCACGTGTCCGTCATCACCAAAGTTGCCTCGGCTCGGGAACTTGGGTACGATTGGGGAAGGTCAGCTATGAGCAGCCCCTCTCGCCCGACCCAAAGATCGGCCTCTACTAACCATGATATCTTGTTTTGAAAACATTACGTGTTCTTATTCCGGTTATAGACTGGGTCGCCTGAATTGAAACGAAACATTTCATGTTTGTTTGTTTGAAAATGGTTTGATGGTGCTATCCGCAAGTAGGCTAAGACATGAATTTTGCCACCCTCAAGTGGGCTTAAAACTTGCATTCAATGCATTGTTCAAATTTAAGTAACCCAACCTTCATCCACAGGCATTCAGGCAGTTATATCATATAAGCAAATAGCCTCATGGTAAGCATGCTGTCATGGCAACACTCACACGCATGCAAGGATGCTAAAGCGAAAAGACTTATAGAGTACTCCAAGCCAAAACAAAAGCTATGTTTGAAATCCATGCATGGTCCTAATTATACAAAAAAACAAAATGCCTAATGTATCACATGCTGGAATGCAACTACCATAGGCTCGGCTATTCTGAAATGACATGTGAAATGCTACAGCTAACACGTATTCAATTTTGGATTGAAATACAAATGCAGTTGGTATGATGTGCCGAGCCCGTTGCGTGCAAAACGAATAAATGTATGCAAACATGCTATCATAAGCATGCTAATTGAAACATGCCTTAAACTAACCGTTGAAATCTAGTAAATAATAGGGAAGAAAGACGTGGGGTTGGAAGACATACACACACTCACGCACACTTATTACACAACTGCCCTCACTCGGAGGGTCCGAATAAATATTACAAAACAAATAAATAATTAAATCTTCTAACTAATTAAATATTACATATCTTCTATTTAATTAACAAATTAAATGCAGAAAGAGGATGGCCGCAGCCCCGCCTCGGATTGCTAGGATGATGCATGCTCGACTTGCCCCACTTGGAAACCCGTGCCATGCCACTGTTGCCTCTGTTTACATTGCCTTGCTCCTCTGAAAATTCTGAAAGTCCCCAGACCCATTTTGAATCACCCTCTGAGTGCTCTGGGGGGTCACCGGCCACAATTCAAGTTCACCGGCCATGGGGATGGGCTTATCGGCCAAAAGTTACACCACCGGATGGATATTGATGGTCGATCGGCACTGCATGTGGCCGGCCGGCCATTTCTTCTTGCAAAAATCTGTTTTTGACAGCAACAGAGGGCAGACGCATGGCAAGGAAATTCAAAGCAATGTATGCATGGTCACTCTCCCAATCATGCTATGGACTCATAGGAGTGTGACCCTTGGTACTCAAGCCATCAATCACGCATTCTAAGGCATGATGGCCTAAGGTGCCATGTTTGCCAATTAATGTAAATGCATGCAACAAGAGATGAATGCCTTATGCCCTATCATGTTGGGGTCAAGGGCATTGGCGACCGAGGGTTGAGGCGTGTTTCGTCACTTTGAGTACGAACACACCTCACCCCTCATGCTTGGTTTGACACCCCAAACCAAACCATGCAATGCATGTATACAAACATGGCTTAAAAATGCAACGTGGCTCAAATATGCAACATGAGGCTAAGTTACAAGGCATGCCAAATGCAAGGTAACCTCTCATGCAAGAATGTAAAGTGCCAAGTATGCAATGCTACAATGCGATGCAACCTAACATATGATGCAAGCATGGAATAATGTAAGCACATAATTAGAGGCAATATGTCAAACATGCAACTACGCACAATGAGGGACTTAAACCGAAATGGGAGGCCTCGGCCACACCCCAAAACAGTGGCCAAAAGATGATGCAAAAGAGGACAAATTACGCATGCAAGTGTGCACACACCAAGGCCCATCACCCGAGCATGGAGGGCTACTCTCAAGAACACTCAAAGGTGATATACATGGACATTAAACACTTATGTTAAACTCTAAAAAGCATGCCAAGAATGATGCCAAAACATGCTAGGGAATGGATGCAAAAATGGCAGGGATTCAAGGCCACAAAAGAGAGCATTGCTCAACACCTACCCCAAGCACTCATGGCGTGAACTAAGCAACCAAAAAAAAAAGTTTCTATGAATCAAAATACACCCGAAAACCCACTGATATGGTAGCCTCAAATGCCTAAACATGGTATCATACACAATGACTCATTTCTAGGCATAAAAGAACAATCCTTCAAGGCATGAAAGGGATGATGAATGCAAGCATACAAGCATGGATTAGGGACTAAAATAGCGTGAGAAGTGATTCCAAATCGCTGAAATAACCCGACTAAAGCATGCTCATGACTCACACCCTCAAGGCTCACAAGCCAAAATATAAAGGGGCTACCCTAAACATGGCAAATATGACCAAAACAGTTCCCAACAGACCTCGAGCATGGTAAGACAAGGCTAAAAACTTCACAAAGTGAGGCTAAGAACTTCACAAAGTTAGGCCAAAACATGAGAGCATGGTAGACTAAATACATGATGCACTTCTAGGCAAAAGAGAGGAATACAAAGCAAGTATATTAAGCATGGAAGGGGTCACTAAGCCGACCAAAAATAGAGGCATAATATGACCCAATAACACCCAAAAAACCTCTAAAATGAAGCCAAGAACAACTAATCATACATGCTACCCTTATGGGCCAAAAATGTAAATAAAAGAGAGACCAAGGGAGAGGGGTGTCCCTCCCCTATGCAAGACTTCAAAACCCCTTCTTCACCACTGAAAATCCACTGGATTTCAGTGTCAGTGGTGAGAAGGCCAATACACAAAAGTCCCCAAAGCTTATCAAAGAGAGTACAAAAAGGGCCAAACAAGGCCTAAGAGGGGGAGGTCAACCCCAACACCGAAATGACCTTAATGAAAGATCTTAAGCATGCAAATAAAAGACTTTTTTTAGTTATACAGAAAGCTTAAATCAGTATGCAAGATAGGTTAAAGACTAGTACAAGATTGGGGAGTATAAAGTAAATAGTGTTACCCTTGAAGAACACTTCAAGAACAGCAAGCTCAGCCCTCTTCTTCTGATCAAAACCGACCCAAAGCTCCAAGAACAAACCCTCAAGACCTCCAAAGTTGAAGTATGGTGTAATAGTAGGTGTTCTAGTGCAAAACTAAGAACAAACTACACTTTTAGGCCCTCAAATACATATAAATGAAGAGAGAGAGGGAGATATAGAGAGAGTGTGTGATATATATCAAATATATATCTCTCAAATCGAGAAGAGAGGTCTCCTTATATAGACCATGGAAAAGGCTAAGCTTCCAAGAGAAGCTATCCTAAAGGGGCCAACTCTTCCAAGGGAAGCTAAGCTAAGGGTGCAAGCTTCTTGAGGAAGCTAAGACAAAGGGTCAAGCTTCTTCAAGAAGTTTGAGCAAAGGGTACAATCTTCTAGAAGAAGTTTGGATCAAAAAGGGTGCAAAGGGGCCAAAACAGCCACACACGTGTGTAGGGGTAGGGTCTATGCATCTCAGATGGCACAGCTAGCATGCACCATGCCTGCAAGAGGTAAAAATGTGGTACCGGCCAGAAAAGGAGGCCATCGGCCAACTAAATGGTCAGTCGACCTCACAAAGTGCCGACCGACCATCACCAATGGCCAGTGGCAAAGATACACGGCCGGTGGCCTCAAGCCATGGCCGGTGAGGCGTTGGGATGACCAACAAGCCATTCCTTAACTCCCAAAGCAAAAACCAACAAGTGTTTGGTCCAACCAAGCACAAGATAACCGAGTTGAGAGATCCTAAGGCAAGGCACGAAGCCGAGACCTCCGGGAACTCAAAATGAACATGAACATGGATGATCACCGAGTGTTCAAACGGTGATGTCCAAGCCTTGAGGACGGTCAAAAATGGTGTGTCTACAGAAGGCACAGACTGTATCCTCCATACACGTGTATGGAGGATCTTGAGCCTTGTTTTTAGCTTCTTGAAGAAGCTTTGGCCTTGTTTGTCTAGAAGAGAGGCCCTCCCTCTCCTTTGCACAGGTTCAGAATTTCTCTAAGGCAAAACAATACATATCTCTCTATATCTCTATATTTTGGCTCATAAGGTGCATTGTTCTTGACCCTTTTACACTACACCTCATAGCCATACACTTCCACCATTGATTTGAGGTTCTTGGAGGTTGTTTTCATAGGTTAAAGAGCTGATTTTTGGTCCCAAAGTTTGCTGGTTTTGCTGAGCTTCAAGGGTAATCACTTTTCTCTCTTTTAAGCATTATTTTGATCATTCTCTTAGCCTCATTTGCATGCTTATTTGACCTTTGTTTTCAACTGAAAAAATGTTCACATTTAAGTGATTTTCATGTTTGTTTAAGGCTCTTTTGGTGTTGGGGGTCATTTACCCTCTTGCATGCTCTATTTAGTCTTGTTTTGAGCCATGCCATGAGACCTTTGTATTGAGATTTTCTTGGCCCTTTAGCCACTGAAATCCCATGGATTTTCAGTGATTGGCATGTGGTTTTGAGGGCTAAAATCAAAGAGGGGTGACCCTCTCTCTTTTGGCCTTGTTTGCTTGCATTTTTGGCTTTCCAAGGGAGCATATATTTCCACACTTCCTAGCCTTGGTTTAGGCCCTTTTTAGTGACTTTTAGGACCTTCATCGACTCTCTCTATGGCTGTTTGGTCACCTTTTGTTTGCCTCTTGCATGTGTAGAACAATCCCTTGCATAGCTTATCAAAGTAACACCTCATTCTTGCATGTATTGGTCATGTTTCAGTGGGTTTTTGGCCATCATTTGGCATGCCATGATTCTGTTTTTGGCTGGTTTGGTAGCCTCTCACATGCTTCACATGCTTGTAGTGTAAATCATGTTCACTAGCTTATAATGCATGTTGTTTTGGCCCTCTATGCTAGCATATTTTGGCCATGCTCCAAACTGATTTTATTCATATTTTGGGCTGCCTTAGCTCTGTTTTGAGGTCTCTTGGTCGAATGATGCTTGCCATGTATGGTTGTAGTGTAATAGCCTTGCTTAGCCTTGAGTTTTGAATCCCCTTGCATGCATAACTTGAGGTGTTTGCATGTTTTAGCATCATTGAGCATGATATTTCAGAGTTTATTTCTTGGCTATATTCTCATGTTTGTCACTCTTTCAATGTGTTTGAGAGTGGCATCATTATACCCCATTTATGAGCCTTTGTATTTAGCTTCATTCTTATGCCTTTCAAGCCACCATCTTGGCTCATTTTGCCACTGTTTTGGGCCTGCTTAAGGTCTATTTGGAGTTGGTTTTGTCATTTGAGCATCGCCTTGCATGCCTCTAGTGTAATGTGCTTCACTAGCTTCGGTACTTGAGCCTTTCAAAATGCATTGTGTGAGTTGTTTGCATGATTCGGAGCCATTTTGTATGTCATTTCAGAGCTGGAACATGTGTCATTGTATGCCATATTTCACCATTTCAATGCTTTTGTAGAGTTGTATTTTGTGCCCTTGGGCTTAGGTCCTTGCATTGTGTATGCTAGCATGACTTCTGGAGTCTTGTTTTCATCATGTTTGGCCACTGATTTGGGTGTGGTTGAGGCCCATTCATTTTGATTTAAGTCCATTTTTGCATTGAGTATGCCATTGTATTCCATAGCATTGAGTATGCCACATTGTCGAATGATTGATCATTGCATTGTGCATGCCTTGTTCATCTCATTGTGTATGTTAGTTCTTAGGTGCATTGTGTGTGCTAAGTACCACGTGCATTGAGTATGCCATTGTTAGTTCATAGCATTGTGTATGCTAGTTGCATGTTTGCATGTCATCCTTTGCATGTTTGCATCACTTAGTCGCATAGCATTTAGGTTGCATACTTAAAGTCATATTGTGCATGCCATTGTTTGTTGCATTGTATTCGGAATAGGAGTTAGTCTGAACACGGGAAATGAGGGACATTTCGTACTCAAAGTGACGAAGCATGCCCCGATTCCCGGTCGCTGACGTGCTTGACTACCCATGACGGAGTTGTTGGCTTTAGGTGCTTGTATGTGCATTCATTTCACATTGAGTCGTGCAATTTGACTCCTCAGCCATCATGCATCGAGATGCGTGACCGGTGGCCCGAGGGTCGAGGACTACACTACCTAGAGCTTATGCAATGACGGGGGGAGTGGTCATGCACGCATGTGTTGCAAATACCTTGTCGTGCTTCTCTCTTTTCCTTTGTTGCAAAAAAACAGAATCCAAGAGAAGAAACTGGTCGGCCGACTAGGTTTTCTGGCAGGCCGACCATCTTCTTTGGTTTCCACCACAAAAGGTGGTCGGCAGCCTCCCCATAGTTTCCCGGGGTGGAGTTTCATCTCTCTGGAGCTTTGTGCAAATTTCTGAAATCAATTGCAAACAAAGACAAGTCGGGGCATCGCGATGGATTTCCCGACAAGACAACTCGAGCATGCATGCATCCTTTATCATTCAAGGCAGAGCTGAGGCAGTCCACATTCATGTAGTTTGCATGCTAGTTTAATTGCTTACTTAGTTTGCTAATTAATTAGAGTTGTGTAATAATTAGCTGTAATTTATTATTCATTTTGATTGTGTAATAACTAGCTTAATTAGATTAGCTTAGATTAGCTAGTTGATGTTGTATTATTTATTCGGACCCTCCGTCGAGAGGGCCAACTGTTGTAATAAGTGCGCGTGTGTGTGATGCATGTCTTCCAACCCCACGTCTTTCTCCCTTTTATTTACCAGCTTATGATGGTTAGTTTTAGGGCATGTTTCAATTAGCATCCTTATGCTCGCATGATTGCATCCATTCATCTGTCTTGCATGCACCGAGCTCGGCGCATCATACTAACTGCATTGTATTTCAATTCCAAGTTGAATACATGTTATCTGTAACATCTCATATGCCATTTTAGAATAGCCGAGCCTATCTTAGTTGCATACTGCATGTGTTGCATTAGGCATCTCAGCATAGTTAGGATTCATGCATGATTTCTAATTAGCTTCTTTCTTTGGCTCGGAGTACTCGGTGAGTGTTTATGCTTTAGCATCCTTGCATGCGTGTGAGTGACTGCCATGATAGCATGCTTGCCATGAGGCTAACTGCTTATGTGATATAACTGCCTAAATGCCTGTGGGTGAAGGTTGGATTACTTGAATTGGAACAATTCATTGATTGCGAGTTTTATGCCCACTTGAGAGTGGCAAATCACCATGTTTTCTAAGCCCATTTGAGGGTGGCAAAATCTGCATTTTAGACTACTTGTGAGTAGCAAACCGCTTTCAAAAACAAACATGAGATGTTTTGTTCCCACTCAAGGGATCCAGTCTATACTTGTATGTTGTGCGCATCACATAGTAATTCTAGGCTAATAAACCAAATAAGAGCACATGTGTTTTCAAAAACAAGATATCATGTTTAGTAGTGGCCGATCTTTGATCGGGCGAGCGGGGGTGCTCATTGCATAACCTTCCCCTCTCGTACCCAAGTTCCCGAGCCGAGGCAACTTTGGTGATGACGGACACGTGGCCTTAGGCACGAGTCAGGGTTTCCTAAATTCCCCCAAAATAAAATATTTAGGTGGCGACTCTGTATCTGGCAAAGCAGTCCATGTTTGGCACTTCTTTCTTTAAAAATCACTTTTCCAAAATGATTTGCCAGATTTGGACTCTTTGGTGATTTATCAGTCTTGCTTTGCACTTTGCGAGATCAGATTAAGAACCGTGACATTTGAGTCCGAACTGTAGTGAGCCCAATGAACAAAACGGGATTTCCCCAGGACGTTCGGGCGCGTCTACATGATGCATCGAAAAACCTCAGCACAAGAGATTACTTACCTAGTGTGTTTTTGATTCCTCATTTGTCAGAAGAACACAATGGCCCTATTTGGTGAAGCCTTTTTTTTTTTTTAAAGCTAATCAAAAATCAAAAGTTAAAAGCATCCTTGACCCAACTTTTACATAATTAGTTTTTTTTCCAGCTTATTTAAGATATTTCTACCTAATAAGCTATAAGCAGAAGTTACACCAAACAATCTGACACAGACTCCCAAATTAAAATAAGTTATAACCAGCTTCCAGAAGCTATAACAAACAACACCAATGTTACATGATATTATGAAACTATCAGTAGTTTTCTCACATTAAGTGGGTTTTGTTAAACATGTCTATTAAAAATAAACAAGGGGTACTTAAGTGTAGATCCTAACAAGTAGACTTACTGTCCAATAAATCCTGTGATAATTAACGACATTTTTCATCAAAGACTATTAAAAAAACTTCAATAATTATTAATTTTTAGTGACAGTTTGAAAATTTTGTCACAAAAAACGTCATTAATTATAAGTTTTAGCAACAGTTTAAAAAATTTGCCACAAAAAAGTGACTAATTTTCAACTTTCAACGACAATTTGAAAAATTAGTCACAGAAAAATGTCACTAATTGTAAGTTTTAGCAGTAATTTATAAAAATCGTGAAAAAAAGTCAGTAACTGTAAATTCTTAACGATATGCAAAACGTCATTACAAAAAATTATTTTAGCGATACTTTTAGTGGGACTAATTTTCAATAGAATTTAATAAGAATTAAGTCTAACCATTAGGACCTATTGGTAGTTCACCCTATAATAGTAGTTTGATAGGGATTATTAAGGATGTTAAACAGGCCAAATCACATATTAGTTGTGTTTGGGGTGAATAATAACATATGAGTGGAAAGATTTTTCAAATTTCAAAAGATGTGAAAAGTTGCATAAGACTTATGAGAAGTGTATAGTTTAAATTAGGGCTAGGCATAGGGTTATCCGATTCGCAAAAACCATCTAACCCAAATCGTCCGCACTTATTTGGGTGGTTTTGCATAATCATTAGGGTCGGATACAAGTTGGGATTTTTCCTGTTTTGTAGGTTGCAGGTGGGTCGCGAGTTTTACCCTTGCCAGCACTCACCCGCCCCGCATCTGTATACATTGTTTAGCTTATATCTTTTCTGTAAAGTGAATATGAGCCAATTGACTGATCCTAACTTGTGCTTATGATCTGTTTCCTTCTTGAAGTAAATTGGATAGATAGACTATAATTTATTTGGGATCAATCATTTGGAAAATAATGATTTCAAGAGAAGAAATATGTTATTTTATGGCCCAAAAATAATATTTAAAAAATAGGGAGAAAATGCCCAAAAAGAATATTTAAAAAAATAGGAAAAAACAAGCACAAAAATAAAATTTTAAAAGAAAAGCCCAATCCGCAAACTGTCCATACATCCACGAATCCTATCCGCACAAACCGCAATCTGCACTGCAGACGGTTACGAGTTCAATTTTTTCCAAACCACCGACATGCGGGCAGGTCAAAACGTCAAATCGAATTGTCAAAAACTGATCCGCGAGCACCCTAGTTTAAATTGAGACTAATTTCTTATAATTTTTTATTAGGTCAATTAATCTAATTAAGCAATATTTGATAATTATTTAATCAAATAAAAAACAACTCAAACTACCAATTGTTCAAAAGGGACTTACCTGCAGATCCTAATAAGTAGACTTATTAGCCAATAGGTCCTATGATAATTAATGGCATTTTTCACCAAACTTTTTTTCTTTTTTAGGTACAATGGAAAGTAAGCATTTTTCATCAAACACTATTAAAAAAAAGTCACTAATTGTTAATTTTCAGCGACAATTTGAAATTTTTGTTAAAAAATATTTCACTAATTATAATTTTTAGCGACAGTTTAAAAAAATCGTCACAAAAAAGTCGCTAATTTCCAAGTTTTAGCAACAGTTTGAAAAATTCTTCACAGAAAAATGTCACTAATTGTAAGTTTTTGCGACAATTTATAAAAACCATGAAAAAAAGGGTCGCTGATTGTCAATTTTTAACGACATATGAAAAAAAAGCCACAAAAAATTATTTTTAGCAATGATTTTACTAAGGCTTATTTTCAATAGAATTTGATGAAAATTAAATTCAACTATTAGGACCTATTGTTCAAATAGATCTGAACCATGCCTTTCTTGTAGCAGTTGACCCCACAGTAATGCTCCGTTTGTTTTGGCGGAAAACGTTTTTCGCATTTTTTGGAGTTTGGTATGACGAAAAATAAAAGTCAATAGAAGATATTTTTCATAGTCAATGGAAAATAAGTCTATTCAGGCGGAAAATGTTTTCCGAACTAAACTTTTACCAATGTCACCACATTACTACCACCATTATCACTCCTACCACCACACCACCATCACTACCGCTGCTACCGCCACCACCACCACCGCCGTCACCTCTATCCTATCACTACCACCACCACTACTATTGTTGCTGCAACCCCAACACGGCCACCTCCAACTCCTTCTTCATATTGCAACTGCCATTATTACCACCACTAATGCAACTAGTGCATTAATTTCAAGAACGCAACTGAATATAAGAAAATGTTTTCTGCCGAAACAAATGGAGTGTAAAAGTATCCTGGCTCGGCCCTAGCTTTAAGGCACAACATGATACGTACAAATGTTCGATTGATTTAAATTTGGGTAAATTATAAATATACTTTTTGAAATTTTCTTAAAATATGGATTGTCTGTTATGATTTGAACAATTACAAATACCACTTTGTTAGAATTTTTGATTTAACAAAATTAACTCAAAAAATGAAGTGTCAAGTGCTCTCCAATACAATAATAAAATTACCTAAATTTGTAATTAAAATAAATTTTTAACATCATTAAAAACTATTAATTGACTTGATAATTTATTAATGAAGAAAAATTTTATTATGAAATTAAAAATTTTAAGAGGCAAGATATAATTTCTATAACTATAGGAACAAATCGTATTTCAAACAAACTCTAAGATTTCATTTGGTTTGAGTGATTTGGAGAAAAAAGAAAAGAAACAGAGAGAATTGGATTTCAATCCCATGTTTGGGTTACTAAATATGAGAGAAATGGAAACAAAGGGAAAGAAACACATTTCTCTAATAATCCCTACTTTCAATGTCTCCAAAAGTTGAGAGAAATAAAACCAATTAAGTGTTGTTTTGTTCGTAATACCAAAAACTACCCTTTTAGACATAAAACAAATAAATAGTTATCACATATATAAAGGTTAATTTGGTAATATAACATCATATCGTATCGTTTCTTTTCTTTTCTTTTCTTTTATGAGAAATGTCTCATCCTCCCATTGCATCACTGCAATTGCACCTCTAATGAAGTAACAAATAATATCAACCAATTAACTTTCTTCAAACTCTTCTCTCCCCTTTCAAAATTGTTTGCCACCTTATGATGTGCAATTAGGGGTGATGAAATGGGAGAATGCAGCAAAACTCTTCTTTTATGTAGATTAACCAAACAAAATATGGGAGAAATCAATATCATTTCATTTCTTCTCTCTCTTATCTATCCAAATAAAAATAAAAGAAATCACAATCTTTTCTTTTCTTCTCTTATAACTTACTAAGGCCTTGTTTGGGAATATGCTATTTTAGTATTTTAGTAACTTTTTGACTTTTTGGCTAAAATATGAGATAAAAAAAATTAGTATGTTTGTAATGACTTTTTAGTTTTTTACGAAAAAGATGTGCAAAAAGTGGAGAGAAAATGGAATTTTTGACTTATTGGTATAAGTTATAGGATTTTTTGTTTTTTAGAAACCTTTTAGTTTATAGACTAAAACAAGCACTTGCCAAACGAAACCTAAATCATTTTTTTTCTTTCTTTTATCTCCTAAGTTACCAAGCATAGTGTAAAAGATATATTCATAATTTATGCTTTAAAATTTTTAGACACTGATCATATAATTGTAAATATTTAATTAGTCGTATTTCTTTTATATATAATTTATAAGATAAATTATATAATTAATATAGACGAGGTAAATTATTGATCATTCATCAACGACGAAGACAAAGAAGATGATAACGAAATTGGGTTTCAAATTGGGAAAGATTAAGAGTTTTTCGATAAGCCTTGGCACATTGCGATGGCTTGGAAGAGTCCTCCGAAGGCTTTAATGGTGAAAATCGAGCATATTGAATGTAGCTTGAGGCAAATGGTGTCTGCACTGGGTGGCTAGAGCAAGAATTGCTCAAGCGGATTTTGCAGATGGAGTGGCGGCAAAGCCAAGGAAGGAAAGAGGCGGTGAGAGGTAAGATTGGGGAGGCTGTGGCAGCGTAGGTGAAGGAGATGAGAGGTGCTTTTATTGATGCGAATCAGCTCCGACAAAGTGTTCTTTCAGCTATTTTGAGCGTCACTAGTTTGTAGAAGATGACGTCGGAGGAGGAGGGAGGAGGATGGTAGAAGGATTTAAGTAACTTAGGGAATGATAAGAGACTAGAAGGGAGAGTGAGTTTGCATTTTATTTTGAAATTTAGAGTTAAAATATAATTTTTTTTAACCTTTTCAATTTAAATATGATAATAGGGACAAATTGATTCAATTTTAAAAGTAAAATTGAAATTATTCAAAATTTAAGGATATAATTGATCTTCAAGGCAAATTTTAGGAATAAAAATGAAATTTTCTCTGTTAACATATCATAATAAATAAGCACACTAAAATGTTGATAACAAAACTCGAGAAGGTGATGTATAAAAGCAATAGGAAAGACGGAAGTTCTATGTACACCGTAATTTTATCTTTTCATACATATTTTTTCATTACACATTTAAGAAATAATTAAAATTTTCATTGCATCCTTTATAATACTAAATTAAATCATTTTCAAAATTCTTACAGATTTTTCTCATTAAACCTATTCCGTTTGAATTACTTCGATGTTATGTTATCAAACAAACTATATTTGTCTAACTATCTGTTGTTGCACATTTACAGTTTCACTTTTCTTAAAATATCATTTTTTTTTCTACATTTATGATAGGCCTGTTCGGTTATACATTGCCAAACAATTTGAATTATTCCGGTTTCATGTAATCGAACAAATTAGATTTGTCCAGTTGTCTGTTACCGCACAATTATAGATTTACTTTTCCTTACAATATCAATATCCATAAAAACATGAAGTGTACAAATATCCATAAAAACATTTATAAAATTTGTCAATACTAATATTTTTGAATTTTTCCATACAAACATCTATAAAAACACATTGAGATGTTATCACAATCCAACTATGTTGATAGTTTTGATAGTTACTACACTAGGGCTGACAATCGTATGGAATTGATCAATACGGATAGTACATATTTTCTCCCATTTAGTAACACGAGTGAAGAAAATGAATCCAATTACTTGCTTTCGAAGATATTAGATGACCAGGAAACAAATAAATGAAACAAATCTCGTCTGTAATAAATTCATAATGATAATCCATTAACATTGCATTACTAGCATTACTACAATGAATTGAAGTATAATCTTTCAAAAAAAAAAAAAAAAATCTCATAAAAATGAAACTGGAAATGTTTAGTAGTAAGTTATCAGACATGTACTTTTTATTCGGCAGTAGGTTATTGAACAAGTATTTTTTGTTCAGCAGTGAGTTACCGAATATGTATTATTTGTTCTGTAATGTGATTTCGAGTTATTTGATTTTGTTCAATTTGTTACATCGAACAAAAGTTGAACAACCATATTAAAAAACGAAACGAAAATAAAAAATATTAAAAAATCATCATTTTACTTTTTTGACACTCATTCATCACCATTTATTCGCCTATTACTTTCTTTTATTATCAAAACACTATGATTATCACTTTTTGAAAATAGATATATAGTAAAGAAGAAAAAATGAGAAATGAAGAAAAGAAATAGGGATTGAAGTGTAATGGATATAAAAAGATAATTAAATCTATTTAATTTTTATCTTTTGTCTTTAAAAATAATTTCATACATAAGGAAAATTACGAAAAAATATCTTAAATTTAAAGTCTAAAGAGATAAATGTCTTGTATTTGTAGTAAATTATGCTAATCATTGAACTCCGTGTTCAAAAAAAAATTATAAAAATAAAAAATAAAAAAACTCTATTAAGCTTGAAGAACACCTAGTAAGAATAATTAATATTAGACATTGGAGGAGCAGCATTACATATATATTTCAAGAAGTTAAATATATCATAATAATTATGTAGAACGTAAGTAAGTGTATCCTTATCTTTCTCAACGTATAATATTTTCTATTTGGTACAGTAAAATTTTATCATCCTATTTGAAATTGTCATATTTTTCTTCTCAAATTGAATATATAGGCTCATTTTGGCAACAAGCTAAAAAAAGCTAGCTTTTTGATATTTTAGTTTTTTTAGCCAAAAAAGTTAACTTTTTTAGCCAAAAGAAGCCAGTTTTTTGCCAAAAAAGCTACCAGAAAAGCCAAAAAGTCAACTTTTTACCAACTTTCCAAAACACTCCATCGTTACAACAGATGAAAGTTTGAGAGATGGCTCGTGCGCAAGGGGCTTAGACACCACTCGGTGTAGTCAAACACATTCTCAGATAAATCTATACTTCGTTATTTATAAGTAACAGTTAGCAGATATTTTAATATTATCATGTGCTATTGGTTTGATTTGTTTTCTTTTCCTCCAAGTTAATCCATTTTCTTAGTGACTAAGAATCCTCAAAACAACTTCCTATACTTTTCTCCAAGAATCCTCCAAGTCAAGTCTTCTTCTCCAAGTCTTCTAAGTCTTGCCCACCAGATCAAGTCTTATTCTCCTCTAAGAATCTCGTCCACTAAGTTTCCTCTTCTCCAAGACACTTGCCCACGAAGCTTTCCTCTCCTATAAATTGAGCCTTTCACCTCTCTTATTGGTAGCTCAAGTTTCTTATTTGTGAGATTATTAGATAAATAAAAAAGGTGTATGTAATAAAGCGTTCGGTTCAACCAATTGTGCAGTATTGGTTAACCATACGACTTAGTCAGACTGTTGTATCCTGGGGGGACAAGTCAATGTTTTTTCTGCTGCACTGGTGTGAGACTTTGCCTAACCACAGAGGGCTTGAATCTCCTTAAAGAGAGCGAATTTCCCGCGCCTAAACCCTTTCAATAATTATTGTAATTTTTTTTATTTGTATTTTCTGGTGTTTTATTTATAATTATCACCAAAAAATTTAAGGAGATTCAAACAGTAAAATTCATGGGGCCAGTATTGGAGAAGCCCAACGAGAATTTCGGTGATCTCAACAAACCCTTCCGATTCAGGGGAGCCCATTTCAAGAGATGGAAAGGCAAGGTGCTTTTCTACCTCAGTCTCCTCAAGGTAGCCTATATCCTGACCAAGAAAAATCTAAACAAAGTCCCCACTGAAGAGATGACCGACAAGAAGTATGCTGCTCATCTTGAAAAAATAGAGAAATGCAACACAGATGAGTATAAATGTCGGTATTATCTTTTGAATTGTCTTTCGGATCAATTTTAAGATTATTATGATACTACTTACACCACTGCCAAGAAAATTTGGAAAGCCTTGGAGAATAAATATGACACTGAAGAGGCAGGCACTAAAAAATATGCTGCAAGCCATTTTTTTCGCTATTAGATGATAGATGAAAAATTAGTGGTGGAGCAAGTTCAAGATTTTCAGATGCTAGTGGCTGAAGTTAGATCTGAAGGCATCAAAATTGGAGACAATCTTGTTGTAGCAGGTATTATTGACAAACTACTATCATCTTGAAGAGAGTTCCAGAAGTGAATGCGTCACAAGCAAAAAGAGACGTTCTTGGAGACTCTAATCACACAGATTCGGGTGGAGGAGGAAGCACGAGGACAAGATGCGCTTATGACACAAGAGCATTTCACTGCAAAGGTAAATTTAACTTCTGGAAATACTTTACCTAAAGGTCGATTTCATAAAAATAGTCACTTGTAGCCAGTTAAGAAAATTTGGAAAAATATTGAAAGGCCACAAAATAAAAATTACCGCAGGAAAAAGAAATGGAGCCAAGAACTCCTTTCACAAGATCTGGCAAATGTGACATGCTTTTTGTGTGGCAAAAGTGGGCATATTGCTTGAACTTGCAAATTTCAGAAACAACAGTCTCGACCATAGGCTAATGCTACCGAGGAACCATTTGTGGCTACGATTACAGATATTTTTATGGTTCAATCTGTGGAAGGGTGGTGGGCAGACTCTGGTGCCAATAGGCATGTCTGCTTTGATAAAGATTGGTTCAAAGATTTCACTCCTTTTAATGAGGAGAGGATTGTTATGCTTAGTGACTCCAGTTTAACCAAGGTGCTTGGGTGTGGGGATGTTGAGCTGAAATTTACCTCTGGACGTGTGCTTATTTTAAAAGATGTGTTGTACACATCGTCCATGAGAAAAAATTTGATGTCAAGTTATTTGTTCAACAAAGCTGGTTTCAAGCAGACAATTGAATCTAACCAATATGTAATCACTAAAAAAGGCATATTTGTGGGGAAAGGATATGCCTGTGATGGAATGTTTAAATTAAATGTTGAGAATAAGAAAGCACATGTTTCTGTTTACATACTGCCTTCTATGAATTTTTAGCATGCTCGCCTGTATCATATTAATAGTCGATATGTGGGAGTCAAGAGTAGTTTAGGATTAATTCCCAGACTAATAAATAAGTTTGAGAAATGTGAACTTGCAGTCAAGCAAAACGAACTAAAAGGCCTCATAAAAGTGTAGTGAGAAATACTGAATTGTGAGAATTAATTCACACTGATTTATGTGAATTTGGAGGAATTTTAACGTGGTGAAAATAGATATTTTTATCACTTTTATTAATGATTTTTTAAAGTACGCTTATGTATACTTGTTGAAAAATTTAAAGAATTCCTTCTTGAAGTTGAAAATCAATTCAGTAAAAAGATTAAAAGATATAGAAGTGATAGAAGCCGAGAGTATGAATCTTTTGGATTCAATTCGTTTGCTCAGTCTTTGGGAATAATCCATGAAACTACTCCACCATATTCACCTGCATCTAATGTTGTAGTAGAAAGGAAAAAATAGAACTTTAATGGATTTAACAAATGCTATGCTAATTGAAGCAGGTGCTCCTTCAAATTTGTGGGGAGAAGCAATTTTCACTGCATGTTATGTTATGAATAGAGTGTCACAAAAAAAAAACAAAAGTTACACCTTTCGAGTTGTGGAAAGGGCATAAGCCAAATTTGAGATATTTGAGGGTTTGGGGCTGTCTAGCTTTTGCTAGACTTGTGAACTCTAAAACACTTAAATTAGGTGTGAAAGCTGCCACTTATACTTTTCTTGGATATGCAACAAATAGTACAGCCTATAGATTTGTTGATATGGAAAACAAAATAATTTTTGAATCAGGTGATGCAATTTTTCATGAAGAAAATTTCCTTTTAAATCTAAAATTGGTGGGGGTCAAAATTATCAAGAAAATATTTTATCTGAAACCGGTCCCTTTACTCCTTTTTTACGAAACCAAGATACTGTAGTTTTTGAATCTAGAAGGAGTAAAAGAGCCAAATTAGAAAAATATTTTGGCCCTGATTATTATGTTTTTAATGTGGAGCAAACTTCATTAACTTTACAAGAAGTTTTGGCATCTCCTGACTCTATTTTTTGGAACGAGGCTGTAAATGATGAGATAGAATCATTATTATCCAATAAAACTTGGGTATTAGTAGATTTACCACCATGTTGTAAAACTATTGGCTATAAATGGGTTTTGAAAAAAAAAAACTTGAACCGGATGGAACTATTGATAAATATAAAGCAAGGCTTCTTGCAAAAGATTTTAAGCGACAAGCTGATCTTGACTTTTTTGATACATTTTCTCCGGTTACTAGAGTTAAATCCATTAGATTATTAATTGCAGTGGTTGCAATTCATGATCTAAAAATTTATCAAATGGATGTTATAACAGCCTTTTTTAATGGAGACCTGGGTGAAGAAATCTATATGGATCAACCTAAGGGCTTTGTGGAACACAGTCAAGAAAGCAAAGTGTGCAAGCTAGTTAAATCCTTATATGGCTTAAAACAGGCCCCTAAATAGTGGCATGAGAAATTTGATTCCTACATGATTGAAAATGGCTACAAAACAAATGAATGTGATAAATGCATCTACAATAAATCTGAAAAAAAAAATTCACATGTCATTATTAGCCTCTATGTAGATGATTTACTTATATTTGGCTCTAATTTGCATATCATCGTGGAAACTAAAAATATACTTAGTAGCCATTTTGATATGAAAGATCTTGGTGAGGCTAATTAGATTTTGGGAATGAAAATTACCAAAACCTGTGATGGTATATTTCTTGATCCGTCGCATTATGTTGAGAAAATTTTGAAAAAATATAATTTTTATAAGTGCAAGAATGTTGTTACTCCTTTTGATCCTCATGTGCGTTTATGTCCTATTGAAAATGATGAGGATGTAATTAATCAAAAGGAATATGCTAATATGATTGGTAGCTTATGTTATGCGACTGACTGTACTAAACCTGACATTACCTATGCGGTTGGAATACTTAGTAGGTTTACTAGTAAGCCTAGCAGTGATCACTAGCTAGCCATTGAGCATATTATGAAATATTTATCTGGTACCATAAAATATGGCTAGTTTTATAATAAGTATCCTGCAGTACTTGAAGGTTACAGTGATGCCGATTCGAATACCTTATCAAGTGATTCATTATCAACCACTGGTTACTTATTTACATTGGGAGGTGGTGCTGTAAGTTGGAAATCGAAAAAACAAACCATTATTGCTAATTCAACAATGGAGGCTGAGCTTATTGCTTTAGCTACAGCCAGTGAAGAAGCAAATTGGTTAAGAGATTTGTTAAATGAAATCTCTTGTTGGAAAAAACCGATTCCACCTATATCGATTCATTGTGATAGCACCGCAATAATTGGTCGAGTTAATAACCGTTATTATAACGGTAAATCCAGACCTATCAGAAGAAAGCACAGTACTGTGAGATCGTATATGAATAATGGCATCATAAATGTGGATTATGTTAAATCTGGTGATAATCTTGTAGATCCATTAGCTAAGGCCTTAGCAAGAGATAGAGTCTGGAATACATCGAGGGGGATGGGGTTGAAGTCCATTGAATATAGCAAGAGCCATGTATAAGGATACTCAACCCAGGGACCAGAGATCCTGTAACTAGGTTCAATGAGAAAAATGATCATATGATGGCCGTGAGAAATGCACTAAATTACTTTTTTCCCATCCCTATGATGTAAGTGCATTTATCTTGTAACGTTGTAGAGGTTGAGTTATTAAAAAACTCTTAATGAATTTATGTAGCTCTTATTGAGTGGGGTGTCATAGTTACAGGAGCACCCTTGACAGAATTCAGCTATGTGAGTGTGGTAGTTGGGCCGCTACCTATGAGATTTAGGCTAATTCTCAAACACACTCATGAATCCTGGGATCGCACAAGGTCGTAATGTGCTGGCTCTTAAAGCTTATGTGAACACCGAGAATATTACGTGTGTGCAATAATTATTTATTTCCCTTAAGCAGTCATAGTTCAATGCTGAGCATACTATTGGCTCTGGAGTAGATATTATTGTTTCATAATGGAGGTAAAATGCAGAGCACACCTATCATGATGTATAATATCCTTATTTGCCTAATAATCTCAGTTTTGTTACCTATAATATTAAAATATGTAGGGGAATGTTAGTAGATATTTTAATATTATAATGTGTTATTGGTTTGATTTGTTTTCTTTTCCTCCAAGTTAATCATTTTTCTTGATGACCAAGAATCCTCCAAGCAACTTCCTCTACATTTTCTCCAAAAATCCTCGAAGTTAAGTCTTCTTCTCCAAGTCATCCAAGTCTTGTCCACTAGGTCAAGTCTTTTTCTCCTCCAAGACTCTTGTCTGTAGCCGTCCCCGAACGCCCCGGGAGGGTGTGTCCCGTTCTGTTCATTTGGGGTCACTACAGCTCAGGACTCTCAAATTGTCACGGTTCTTAATCTGAACCAAAGAGTCCAAATCTGGCAAATCGTTTTAAGAAACAGATTTTTGAAAAGAAGTGCCAAACATGGACTGCTTTGCCAGATACAGAGTCGCCACCTAAATATTTTTTATGGGGGAATTTAGGAAACCCTGACTCGGTGCCGAAGGCCACATGTCCGTCATCACCAGAGTTGCCTCGGCTCGGGAGCTAGGGTACGATTGGGGAAGGTCAGCTATGAGCACCCCCTCTCGCTCGATCCGAAGATCGGCCTCTACTAACCATGATATTCGTTTTTGAAAACGTTATGTGTTCTTAAACCAATTATTAGCCTAGCGTTACTATGTTATGCGCGCAGCAAACAAGTATAGACTAGATTGCCTAATTTGGAAATAAGCATTGCATATCCATTTGTCTTAAAAAAAAAGTACTTTGGAATTTCCAACTCAAACAATCCAACCTTCACCCACAGGCATTCAAACAGTTTATCTCATATAAGCACTTAGCCACATGGCAAACATACTGTCATGGCAGCGCTCACATGCATGCGGTATGCTAAAGCATAAATACTTACATAGTACTCCGTGCCAAAACAATAAACTAGTTAGCAAACATGCGTGATCCTAGTTTATGTTAGAATGGCTGATGCAACGCATGCAAAATGCAATTAGAGCAGGCTCGGCTAACCTAAGCATGGCATGTGAAATGCAGTCAATTGATGCACGTATTCAATTTGGAATTGAAGTACAAATGCAGTTAGCGTGATGTACCGAGCTCAGTGCATGCAATACAAATGCATGAATGCACGCATGCATAGCATAAGGTATGCTAATTTAAACATGTCCTATTACTAACCATCAAAGCAGGTAAGTAAAAGGGAAGAAAGACGTGGGGTTGGGAGACATGCACACACTCACCCACACTTATTACAAGTTTGCCCTCGCTCGAAGGGACCGAATAAATATTACAAATTAACTAACTCGCGAGCTAATTAATTATTACAAATTGCCTAATTAATTAACAAACTAACTAAGCTAGGAAAAACAGATAAATCGCCTCGGGAGGAGAGCTCGATGCAATGCATGCTCGGTCCTGCTCGGAAGTGCACCGCCATGCATAGGCTGCCTCTGTTTTCCTTGCTGTGCTCCTCTGGAGGCTACCAAAATCTCAGGATTGATTCTCTGGATACTGGGGAATGCCATCGGCTGAGTAGGATTACCACCGGTAGTGGTATGTGGTCACCGGCCATCTATGAAGCTATCGGCAGAAGGATAATTGCCGGTCGGCACTGGGCACTGCCGGTCGGCAGAAAGCTCCTGCAGAATCTGCAATTGACAGCAACAGAGGGCAAGGCAGAGCATGGCAATACAATTCAAGGCATATATGCACCAATCATGTCCCTTATCATGTTAGTGACTCAAAGGGACATGCTCCTTGGTTCTCGGACCATCAATCACGCATTTCGATGTGTGATGGCCCAAGGGACCAAGTGTGCACACTTTGATATCAAATGACATGCAATGCAAAAAAACAAACAAATGGGGACTTAACCTCTATCATGGATAGTCAAGAGGCCAAGCATGCATGCCAATGCAATGCAACCTAAGCATATTAACTAGGCATGCAATACGGCAATGCAAATGAGCATGCAAGAAATGCAAGGCATAGAGCAATGCAACTAACAAGTTTGCAAGGCTAATGTAGGCATTCAAGCACGTAAGCCAACATGTGACTTCATTCAATCATGTGATTTCAAACATGTGACAACTCGCCAATATACTACAATATACAAGGAGAGCATGCGACAAACAAAGAGATGGACTTAAACATGATTTGGGCAGCTCTAAATGGGCCCAAAACAGTAGCCATAGTCCTATAACATGAGGGCTAAATGACATGCCAACATGCATGCACACAAGAACCAACACTTAAGCATAAAAAGGCAATTCCCAAGCGCACTTGAAAGAGGCATAACATGGACTAATGGCATGCAAGGTAAGCATTGAAAATCATGTTACAAAGGGTATTAAGCCAATTAAACAAGACAAACAAGGCATGCAAATGAAACAAAAAACCCAAGGCAAGCCAAGAGGCTTAAACCAAGACTAAATCAACCAAGCCTTACAAGGCTAAGAGGACTTAAAATAGGTCTAGTGCAGACCTAAACAACACCCAAGGGACACCTAGATGGCATCTAAATGGCTCAAAATCAAAAGCATGCACAATGACCAAAACATGGAGCATGCAAGTCAAGCTTCCAAAGCTTCAAAGAGGTGTCCAAAGCAAGCATACAAGCATGTCAAAGGGACTGAAATTATGCTATAAATGATGCCAAATCATTAGAATAAAGCAAGTAGTGCATGCTACATACTCACACACTTGAGGCCAACAAGCCAAAATGCAAAGGGGGCATATAATGCATGCCATGGCCGACCCAAACAACTATGGACAGACCTCTAGCATGGCAAAATAAGCACACAAGCTTCACAAAACTAGACCTAAAACATGCTCGAACAACGGTTTACAACCTAAGGCATGTTAAGGCCTAAACATGGCATTATAAGGTAGGTATGCTAAGTATGCATGGTGTACCAAAACCAACACACAACAAGGTTATATCATGGCATAATAAGCATGGAAAATAGCCAAGACATGATCAATACACACTCTAACATGATGCTCCCTCAAGAGGCCAAAAAGGGTCCCTTTCAAGGACAACAAGGAGAGGGGGTGGCCCTCCCCTTTTGGAGACTTCAAGGCACCATCTCCGCCACTGAAATCCCTCAAGATTTCAGTGGTGAAGAGGCCCAAACACCAAAGTCTCGAAACTTGCACAAAAATAGCACAAAAAGGAGCCTTACAAGGCTTAGGAGGGGTTAAACAAACTCAAACCACAAAACACTCTTAATAAACAATCAAAAGGGCTAAAAAACAGAACTTTTTTATGTTACACACTAAGCACAAAAACAGCTCTAAGATAGGTAGAAAAGCAATGCAAAAATGGAAAATAAAAGGGAAGTTTCTCACCCTTGTAGATCACCTTCACAAATGATGCTCCAACAGCCCTCCTTTGCTTGAATCCAGCTCCAAAGCACCAAAACCAGCCTCTTAGAACCTCAGTAGCCAAAGGTAGGTGAAACACTAGGTGTTTGTGTGCAATAGTATGGACTAAAAAACCTAGAACACAAAGAGAGAAAAAGAGAGATAGGAGATATGTATGAACCCTAACCCTAAAACCAGAGCTTCTCTCTGTATTTTTCTCTCCAAAATTCTCTAACCCCCTTGCCAAGAGAAGAGACCCTTCTCTTATAGGCAACCAACTTGTAAAGCTTATACAACAAGCTTACAAGGAGGGCATCCCTCCATACACGTGTATGGAGGGGAACCAAAATGCCACACAGCTGTCCTAAAATATCTGCAAAAGCAGATGAACAGTAGTCGGCTGGCCAAAAATGTCATTTTGACAAAAATGACTGCCGACCGGCAACAAATAGTGCCGACCGACCACACACATTGCCGATGGAAACAAAAACCAGCCGGTGGCCTCTAGCCACTGCCGGTGGTATGTGGGGATGCCTCACAAGGCATTCCCTGCCCCTCCAAGGCAAAACACAAGTGTTTGGTGCAAAACCAGACACAAAACAGTCGAGTCGAGAGATCCTGAGGCAGGGCGCGTAACCGAGACCTCCGGGAACTCAAGACGAACACGAACAAGGATGATCACCGAATGCTCAAACAGTGACGTCCAAGTCTTGAGGACGGTCAAAAATGGGGTGTCTACATGGTCCACTAAGTTTCCTATTCTCCAAGACACCTGCCTACCAAGCTTTCCTCTCCTATAAATTGAGCCTTTCACCTCTCTTATTGATAGCTCAAGTATAGCGATCCCGGTTTTCCCTTTTCGTATCTGTTGTTTTTCAGACTTTGGTTCCGTGATGTTGGTGGTTGTATACCCTGTTGTCATCTTTTAAATCCATTTGTTTGAATTTTAGGATGTGTTGAGCTTGGTTGTTACAGGTTGGTAGAGCCTTGGCTCCCATTGTTGTTGCCCAGTTTTTGAGTGGTCCGCTCGAGCTGGTCATTTTACGATCGAGCGGGGTTTACACCCTTCCAGCATTTCGAGTCCCTGCAAAACTTCTGTAGGTGTGTTTTCTACGCTCAAGCGGGTTTCTTGCGCTCGAGCGGGTTGTGCTCGAGCAGGATTGTTGGCATTCGAGCAGGTAGCACCTCGTTGGTGAAAGTTCTGGGAGATAAAAATCTACGCTCGAGCGGACTGATCTTTCCCACTCGAGCGGGTGTGTTTTGTCTTTGTGTCTTGGCACTCGAGCGAGAATTCTTGCGCTCGAGCGGAATCAGTTTTCGGTTCCTAACGCTCGAGCGTCTTGTTATCCGATCGAGCGGGAGTGTCATATATCAGTTGGCAGCTGAGCATTTTAAAATCACTTTTTACATTCTCTCTCTCTCTAACTTTCTAAAAACACTTTTGAGAGCTCCTCTCTCTAGGATCTCCCATCTCTCTAGGGTTTGATCTAGTTAGAGTGTCTCCCTATCCTCCGACCTTTGTAAAAAGTGTGTTGATTGTCAAGGGCTTCATTTTGATCCGAGAATCGTGGTGTTTGGAGCATTTTCACTTTCTTCTCCTTCTTCGTTAGAGCTCTAACTTCGAGGTTGGGATACCCTACTCCTCTTTATGAGCTTTGTCTTTGAATTTTAGCATTTTGATATGTTGGGGGTTATTAGGTAATTTTGAGAAAGTTTGGGCCTTTGTATAATTTTACAAAAGATGGGGTTTTATTTATAATTAAACCTATATGCCTATTTGGCATAGAGAAATGATATAGATGATGAACTATGGATAAAATGGAACCTTGGGGTTGTTATGTTAATTATGGGAAAATGCCCTAATTAGTTGGGTAAATTAATTTGTATAATTAATTTTGAGAAATGAAGAATTGGATTGAGAGTATTCAAATTGAAAAGATTATGGGATTAACGGGTGTAGTTGGATTCATTTAATCGCTCACCCAGGTTGAATGTTGATAATATATCCATTTGGTGCATTTATTTCCTATTTAGAGATAACTGCATTGGGCTATCGGTGGAGGATAGCCTTGATTGTTGTAGACAATGCATGATGATTAGGCAAACTAAAACTAATCGATTGAGTATGCCATCGAATATAGCGGTTAGAATAATACATCGACTTTATGTATTGATTGTTTATGTATATGATTTATGTTATATACATTGTGTGTGTGGGAGGAGATAGGGGATGTACTCCACGGTTTAGGGGAAGATAGGGGATGGACCTCTAAGTCGGGTTGTGTGTGACATTGATACAGCACTACAATGTGTATCAAGTGTTGATTATGGAAGTGTTTAAATTAATTTGATATAGCACTAAAATGTATATCGTTATCAATTGTGAAGTATAGAAGTGTTTCTATGTTATGTTGATACAGCACCAAAATGTGTATCGTTCGTATAGTATAGAAGTGGGTTATGTGTTATTGACACAGCATTAAAATGTGTATCCATCATGAATTTTGAAAGTATTTTAAAAAGATGAGTCTTATTCTCATCAAGTCATTTGGCTAAGTTTTGAGCCTTGTTTTCAAACTCAAAGTTGAAAAGGAAATGAGAAACGATATGTAACATGGACTTAAATGTCATGAAACCAGAATGTGATATAAGTGAGTGTATCGGTGTTGACCATCTATCAACTGCTAATCTTTTTAGTCATTGTTCATAGCTGGTTTAGCGTACTTCTGCTGGGCTGTGGCTCACCCTTTATGGGACATCATATTCAGGTACAGGTAGCATGCCACCTCCAAGGACATAGCCTGGGAGGCTAGAGGCAGACAGACTGCTTTTGTTGTTTGCTTTCTTTTGATGTATTACATGTAAATTCAAGCCAAGGGCTTAATATGTATTGAGTTAGTACTCTTCTCTTTGTAACCAAGTGTTAACTTGGAAAGCTGTAAGCCCGTAGGGCATTTGCTTTTGTTGTTAACATGTAATACTTTTGTAAGAACTACTCTGATTAATAGAAAGATGGTTGGTTTCTTTGTATCAATGCATGTCTAAAGAGATGGATTTTATGTATTATTTTGAGGGCTTGACAACTTGGTATTAGAGCGTACCGGGTTCGAATACTTTGGGTACGTGGGAAGTGATTATTATCCCAATGGGTTTGTCTCGCTTGTTAGAGACTTTGTGTGATAATATGTGTTTATTTGATAACATGTTTATGTGACTACTTGGGTATGGGGTTTAGTTTCAAGGATGTTGATTGGATCCTTGGGCTTCTGTGAGTCTTGTAGGAAAGCACTTGATCAATGATGTTTCTAACCGGAACTCTAATAACGCCTCGAGACTATCATTATCCGGAAATGAAATTCGTAAGTACTTATGTGATTATGTGGAGTGAATTACAGCTGTCCATGCATTAGGACGTGAGTATTATAGCTTCAGCACATTTGGGAATGTGCTAATGGCCTTTGTTACCTTTATTAGGATGTCAAGACGAGGACGTGGTAGGCGTGGCATAAGTGGTAGGCAAGAGATGCCTTTACCGAATGATGTTCCGGCACAGCAGGAGGGAGTTGGCCAAGCCAATATGGCCGAGCCAGCGGGTCAGGAGGCTATGGGCGCTTTAGCCCGAGGGATAGCCGATGCTTTGAGGGAGTCTATGGGTATTTTCAGAGCTGAGAATCCAGTTCAGGCTCCAGTGCAGGCCCAAGTTGTTGACGCAGGGCCTTCCTTCTTGAAAAGGGAGTTCTTCCGGTCTAACCTGGACGAGTTTATTGGGGATCCGAAGGAGCCACTGAAGGCTGACAAGTGGTTAGAGCAAATGAGTAAGACGTTCGAGATGCTTGGCATCGAGGGCGGAGCGTTGAAAGTGACCTTGGCATCCTTCCAGCTAAAAGGGGGTGCGGGTCAGTGGTGGAAATACATGAGGGGCCGTATTGTTGGCACGTGGGAGGCTTTTGTGAAGGCTTTTCAGGAAAAGTATTTATCTCCAGCAGTCAGGGAGAAGCTGAGAGACCAGTTCTGTCAGCTTTTGCAGCTGAGTTCTTCAGTAGCCGAGTATGAGGCTGCTTTCACTAGCTTGTCCAGGCTCGCACCTGAACTTGTGGCGTCCAAGGAACACCACTGTATCGAGTTCGAGAAGAGGTTGAGGCGCAGCCTCAAGATGAGGGTTGGAGGTTCAATGATCCAAGACTATGGGTGCTTGGTTGATGCTGCAGCCCATATGGAGATCATGATGCAGGAAGAGGAGGGATAGAGAGGCTCCAAGAGGAGCCAGGATGGTCAGGGTGATGGCAAGAGACAGAGGAGTGCCAACCCTCAGCAGTCTCAGGGGGGTGTTGCTAGATCGACCTTTCCGGTGCCGAGTGCAGGCTCGGGGAGAGGTAATTAGGGAGATTTCACCTGTTACAAGTGTGGTCAGTTGGGCCACAAGGCTTCAGTTTGCCCACAGAAGGGAGGAGGTCAGAGAGCTGCTTCATCTTCAGCTAGACCGCAGAACCAGAGTTAGGGCAGGGGCCAGCCCTTGTCTTGTTATCAATGTGGTCAGCCTGGGCACCTGAAGAGGTTTTGCCCACAGTTGAATGCCACTTCGGGCGCATCTGGTTCTAGGCAGACGCAGGGTTTTCAGCCAGCTCAGTCTGTGTAGGCCTCGAGGGCCAATCCGGGAGCTTCGTCGTCCCAGTCAGTGCAACAGTCGTTTGCTCCGAGGGGTGAGCAGTTGGATCAGGGGCCTACAGGGCGCGTGTATGCTCTTACCGCGCAGGATCTTGTACCTGCTCCGTCAGTTGTAAGAGGTACCTTCTTGTTTTGCAACTCGGTTGCTAGTGTATTGATTGATATGGGTGCATCTCATTCTTTTGTATCTGCTGCATTTGCATCTGTTTTGGAATTGGAGTTGGCACAGTTAGCCTCTCCTATATGTGTAGCATCGCCTGTTGGTGGTGAGTTGATCTTGAAACAAGGTGTTAGAGGTTGTGATATAGAGGTCGCCGACCATAGGCTTCCTTTTCCATTTGTGGTCATGCCCATGAAGGGTTTTGATGTTATTTTGGGTATGGACTGGCTATCGTCATACCGGGCTGTTATTGATTGCTACCGCCAGAGGGTCACAGTATGTACCTTGAGCAGGGAGTGTTTGCATTTCTTGGGGGATTGGGTTGGTAGTGTGTTGCCACCGGTGTATGATCCACGACGGCAGAATAAGCTTAGTGGTCTACTTGCTAGCTTTTTGAGTGGTGGGTGTGATGAGACCCAGATTGTACTGCCGAGGGTGGTTTGTGAGTATTCAGATGTTTTTCCCGAGGATCTCGTTAGTTTGCCACCTCACCGAGAGATAGAGTTCTCTATCGATCTAGTGCCCGGCACAGCGCCGATTTCTATGGCACCTTATCGTTTTTCCCCAGCCGAGTTGAGAGAGTTGAAGATTCAGCTCAAGGAATTACTAGATAAGGGTTTCGTCCGCCCTAGTGTTTCACCGTGGGGAGCACCGACCCTCTTTGTTAAAAAGAAAGATGGTGCCTTGAGATTGTGTATCGACTACCGAAAGTTGAATCGGGCTACGGTTAAGAATAAATATCCTATGCCCCGTATAGATGATTTGTTTGACCAGTTGAAGGGTTCCCGTTGTTTCTCTAAGATAGACTTGAGATCGGGTTACCACCAATTGAGGGTCAGGGAGGAGGATATTCCTAAGATGGCATTTCGTACGCGTTACGGCCATTATGAGTTTCTGGTGATGCCATTCGGGCTTACCAATGCACCGGCAGTCTTTATGGACTTGATGAACCGGATTTTCCAGAAATTCTTAGATCGATTTGTGGTCGTTTTCGTGGATGACAGTCTTATCTATTCGCCTTCTGAGGAGGAGCATGAGAAACACTTGAGAGTGGCGCTTGAATTGCTTAGAGCCCATAGGCTGTATGCCAAGTTTGGGAAGTGTGAGTTCTGGCTAGGAGAGGCCAAATTCTTTGGCCATGTGGTGTCCGAGGAAGGGGTGTCTGTTGATACATCTAAGGTAGAGGCAGTGCAAGATTGGGCACAGCCTAATAGTGTGTTTGAGATCCGCAGTTTTTTGGGATTAGCTGGGTATTACCGTCGGGTTGTGAAAGGTTTCTCCAGGCTAGCTTCGCTGCTGACTAGATTGACGCGGAAAGGGGTCAAGTTTGTGTGGAGTGAGACTTGCGAAAAGTCGTTCCAGGAGTTGAAGGTTAGATTGACCACCGCTCCGGTTTTGATTATTCCGGAGAGAGGGTTGGGTTATGCAGTTTATTATGATGCCTCACAAGAGGGTTTGGGTTGTGTGTTGATGCAAGAGGGGAAAGTGGTAGCTTATGGCTCACGTCAGTTGAAAATACACAAGAAGAATTACCCTACACACGACCTAGAGTTTGCAACAGTGATCTTCGCCTTGAAGATTTGGAGGCACTACCTTTATGGTGAGAGGTTCGAGGTGTTCTCGGACCACAAGAGTTTGAAGTATCTTTTCACACAGAGAGACTTGAATCTGAGGCAGAGGAGGTGAATGGAATTCATTGAGGACTATGATTTTGAGTTGCACTATCACCCGGGAAAGGCCAATGTTATCGCCGATGCCCTTAGTAGGAAACCTATTAGTGACGTAGCTTGTATAGCCATCCGGGAATGGGAGATGTTGGGTGCACTTGGCGAGTTTGATTTGCTTCTGGGCGAATCTGTTGAGGCTCCGGCCTTGTTTTCTGTTGTTGCGCAGCCTACACTTGTGACCCGAGTGTTAGAGGCACAGAGAGGTGACCTTGAGATAGAGTCCCACCGAAAGAATATCTCCAGTGGGAAGGTTGAGAAAGGTTTGATGGTGTATCCCGACCTGAGTGTGAGATACCGAGACCGTTTGTTTGTGCCGGAGTCTTGCTGAGAGGAAGTACTCCGAGGGTTCCGTCATTCGCGCCTTACGGTGCATCCGGGAGGCACTATGATGTGTCGGGATTTGGGTCGCCAGTTTTGGTGGCGGGGTATGAAGAGAGATGTGGCTGTTTTCGTATTGAAGTGCCTTACTTGCTAGCAAGTGAAGGCTGAGCATCAGAGGCTAGCGGGTTTGTTGCAACCCTTGCCTATTGCCGAGTGGAAGTGGGAGCATGTCACTATGGACTTCGTTGTAGGTCTTCCGAGGACTCAGCGGGGTAGTGATGCCATTTGGGTGGTAATAAACCGGTTGACTAAGTCGGCGCACTTCATCCCTATGCGCGTGAGAGATTCGGTAGATCATCTCGCCGACTTGTATATTCGGGACATAGTGAGATTGCACGGGATCCCAGTGACGATCGTCTCAGATAGAGATCATTGTTTCACTGCTAGGTTGTGGCAGAGTTTGCAGAGTGCCATGGGCACTAAGTTGACCTTTAGTACGGCTTATCATCCTCAGACTGACGGGCAGTCCGAGCGTACTATTCAGATCCTTGAGGATATGCTTCAAGGTTGTGTCCTTGACTTTAGTGGGACGTGGGAGAGGCACTTGCCCTTGGTGAAGTTTGCCTACAACAACAGCTTTCAGTCGAGTATCAGTATGGCACCGTTTGAGGCTTTGTATGGCCGACCGTGTAGGTCTCCAGTTTGTTGGGCCGAGGTGGGTGATGCACCTTTGTTGGGTCCGGAGTTGGCGAGGGAAACGACGGAGAAAGTTGAGCTTATCCATAGGAGGCTTGTTACAGCCCAGAGTCGTCAGAAATCTTATGTTGACCGTAGGAGGCGACCTTTGGTATTCAAGGTGGGTGATCATGTCTTTCTGAAGATATCACCTAGGCGGGGATTGATGAAGTTTGGGGAGAGTGGGAAGTTGTCCCCTCGGTTGATTGGCCCTTTTGAGATCCTTGAGAGGATTGGCGAGGTTGCCTATCGTTTAGCTTTGCCGCCGCAGTTGATCGGAGTTCATGACGTGTTTCATGTGAGTATGCTTCAAAAGTACGAGCCGGACCCATCCCATGTATTGGATTGGACCGACTTAGAGGTTGATGAGGATGCCTCGTATGAGGAGAGACCAGTTTGGGTCTTGGATAGGAGGGATCAATTCTTGCGAGGAAAGACCATTCCCTTGGTAAAGGTTTTGTGGAAACATCACGGAGTGGAGGAAGCCACTTGGGAACGTGAGGCGGATGTCCGTGATAATTACCCGTACTTGTTTGTTGATCTATAATTATGTATTGAGATTTTGTAAGATTATTGAGCCTTAAGAGCATTGTATATGTCTTAAGTTGTAAAACATAGTGATGTTTTGGGTTATAGAAATGTTGTAGAACTTGCCTTCAAACTGGAAGTTTGTTTTAACATCTTGTATGTGTTAAATGTATTGTGGAAATGCAAGCATGATGTTAATGTTGCATGTATTATGGAATTGTGAAAAATGAGTTGAAACTGGTAAATTTTAAAGAAATGCATGTTGATCATGCAGGGTGTTATGTATAATGTGATATGCCTCTTGAAAAGGGATGGGATTGACCGGTAATGGGTCGTATTGTTTAACATTTTGTTGTAATATTGTTGGGAATGGAGGAAACTTGTTTTTGATAAACTTGTATTTAATTTCGGGGACGAAATTCTTTAAGGGGGGAAGGTTATAGTGATCCCGGTTTTTCCTTTTCGTATCTGTTGTTTTCCAGACTTTGGTTCCGTGATGTTGGTGGTTGTATACCCTGTTGTCATCTTTTAAATCCATTTGTTTGAATTTTAGGATGTGTTGGGCTTGGTTGTTGCAGGTTGGTAGAGCCTTGGCTCCCATTGCTGTTGCCCAGGTTTTGAGTGGTCCGCTCGAGCGGGTCATTTTACGCTCGAGTGGGGTTTACGCCCTTCCAGCATTTCGAGTCCCTGCAAAACTTCTGCAGGTGTGTTTTCTACGCTCGAGCGGGTTTCTTGCGCTCGAGCGGGTTGAGCTCGAGCGAGTTGCTCTCGAGCGGGATTGTTGGCGCTCGAGCGGGTAGTACCTCGTTGGTGAAAGTTCTGGGAGATGAAAATCTACGCTCGAGCGGACTGGTCTTTCGCACTCGAGCGGGTGTGTTTTGTCTTTGTGTCTTGGCGCTCGAGCGAAAATTCTTGCGCTCGAGCGGAATCAGTTTTCTGTTCTTGACGCTCGAGCGTTCTATTATCCGCTCGAGCGGGATTGCGTATATCAATTGGCAGCTGAGCATTTTAAAATCACTTTTTACATTCTCTCTCTCTCTCTAACTTTCTAAAAACACTTTTGAGAGCTCCTCTCTCTAGGATCTCCCTTCTCTCTAGGGTTTGATCTAGTTAGAGTGTCTCCCTATCCTCCGACCTTTGTAAAAAGTGTGTTGATCGTCAAGGGCTTCGTTTTGATTCGAGAATCGTGGTGTTTGAAGCATTTTCACTTTCTTCTCCTTCTTCGTTAGAGCTCTAACTTTGAGGTAGGGATACCCTACTTCTCTTTATGATCTTTGTCTTTGAATTTTAGCATTTTGATATATTGGGGGTTGTTGGGTAATTTTGAGAAAGTTTGGGTCTTTGTGTAATTTTACAAAAGATGGGGTTTTATTTATAATTAAACCTATATGCATGTTTGGCATAGAGAAATGATATACATGATGAACTATGGATAAAAGTGGAACCTTGGGGTTGTTATGTTAATTATGGAAAAATGCCCTAATTAGTTGAGTAAATTAATTTGTATAATTAATTTTGAGAAATGAAGAATTGGATTGAGAGTATTCAAATTGAAAAGATTATGGGATTAACAGGTGTAGTTGGATTCATTTAATCACTCACCCAGGTTGAATGTTGATAATATATCCATTTGGTGCATTTATTTCCTGTTTAGAGATAAGTGTTTTGGGGTATCGGTGGAGGATAGCCTTGATTGTTGTAGACAATGCATGATGATTAGGCAAACTAAAACTAATCGATTGAGTATGCTATCGAATATAGCGGTTAGAATAATACATTGACTTTACGTATTGATTGTTTATGTATATGATTTATGTTATATACATTGTGTGTGTGGGAGGAGATAGGGGATGTACTCCACGGTTTAGGGGAAGATAGGGGATGGATCTCTAAGCCGGGTTGTGTGTGACATTGATACAGCACTACAATGTGTATCAAGTGTTGATTGTGGAAGTGTTTAAATTGATTTGATATAGCACTAAAATGTATATCGTTATCAATTGTGAAGTATAGAAGTGTTTCTATGTTATGTTGATACAGCACCAAAATATGTATCGTTCGTATAGTATAGAAGTGGGTTATGTGTTATTGACACAGCATCAAAATGTGTATCCATCATGAATTTTGAAAGTATTTTAAAAAGATGAGTCTTATTCTCATCAAGTCATTTGGCTAAGTTTTGAGCCTTGTTTTCAAACTCAAAGTTGAAAAGGAAATGAGAAATGAAATGTAACATGGACTTAAATGTCATGAAACCAGAATGTGATATAAGTGAGTGTATTGGTGTTGACCATCTATCAACTGCTAATCTTTTAGTCATTGTTCATAGCTGGTTTAGCGTATTTCTGCTGGGCTGTGGCTCACCCTTTATGGGACATCATTTTCAGGTACAGGTAGCATGCCACATCCAAGGACATAGCTTGGGAGGCTAGAGGCAGACAGACTGCTTTTGTTATTTGCTTTCTTTTGATGTATTATATGTAAATTCAAGTCAAGGGCTTAATATGTGTTGAGTTAGTACTCTTCTCTTTGTAACCAAGTGTTAACTTGGAAAGCTGTAAGCCCGTAGGGCATTTGCTTTTGTTGTTAACATGTAATACTTTTGTAAGAACTACTCTGATTAATGGAAAGATGGTTGGTTTCTTTGTATCAATGCATGTCTAAAGAGATGGATTTTATGTGTTATTTTAAGGGCTTGACATCAAGTTTCTTATTGGTGAGATTATCAGGCAAAAAAAAAAGTTGTATGTGATATAACTTTGGGTTCAACCAATTGTGTAGTATTAGTTAACCATACGACTTAGTCGAGCTATTGTATCCAAGGAGGGCAAGTCAAGGTTTTTTTTGCTGCACTGGTGTGAGGCTTTGCGTAACCGTAGAGGGGTTGAATCTCTTTAAAGAGAGCGAATATCTCGCGCATCAGCCCTTTTAATAATTATTGTAATTTTTTTTATTTATATTTTTTAATATTTTATTTGTAATTATCACCAACAGTAACTATAACATTCTATCATCGGTTTGGTTATTATTTCAGCCAAATAAAATTTACAAATTCAATGATTGAAATAATATTTTTTTTAGCTACCACCTAACAGGATTCTCAATTACTGGGTTAGTTTGGTTACTATTAGGCAACAATAGCCCTGAACACTATGCAGGGCTATTGTTGGATGGGTTGAGTCTTTAAATCAATTGATGGGTTGAATCTGTGCCACGGTGAACAATTGATGGGTTGAATCAGTGAATCAATTTCTTCTTTCTCTATTTCATGATCAATGACCACCAAGCTTTTATTCACTTTTTTCTGTTTTTTGGACAAGCATTTTAATAGATAGAAAATCCAAAACAAAAAAATCTCCATCTTGATAGGGAGGAAAGAGACTATACCTTTGATTGAAATAGGTAGTCCCATCAGCACCCATTGATGTACAGGGCTGGGCAGCAAAGGCAGTGTTGATTTTGATAGCTCCATCAACACCTCCAAGGCTGGTCTTGGATTTAAAGCTTGCGTCTTAAATCCTAAAATTTGGTTCAAAAATAGGCTCTCAAATTTATTAGCAATATATTCAAAATTTAAATAAGCTTAACTTGTTTTGTTGATTTAGGACTAGTTTAAAAGGTTACAAAAAATTCCATTGGGTTCAATTAAAAAAATATTTCATCACAAATGTGATTTGCCCAATTAAAAAAAATAAATTAAAACATATACAAGTATAGTTGGCCCAAATAATAAAATAAATAATTTCGTCCTAATTTTTCTATCATAAGTTATCAGATTTTAATGGAATAAATAATTTTATCCTAATTTTTTTAGTGTGAAGCACTAATAAATTTCAAAATGTGATCTTATAAACTATTTAATCTTCAATTTTTTCTTATGAACCCAAATGTCTCATTAAAGTGAAATTTATACAAGGGTAGTCACTTATATTTTTGGATTTAATTTGTTAAAGATAAAATTAAAATTTTCCAAATTTAAAATTATACATTTGGACAATCCTCATTATAGAAGTTTTGGATTTTCTATCATTTTGGAACAAATCTCCATTACGGACAAAAACGTAACACCTTAATGTAACACTTTAACAATCCAATGCAACACACTAAAAAAATTCTTGGTGTACTTTTCTTGAACATAACAACAGAATACTCAAAAAAAAAAAAAATTAATGTATTTTTTCCAAATGTAACATTTCAATGTAACACACATAAAATACTAAAAAATTTCTTAGTTTACTTTTTCCAAACGTAACACTCATAGTTTTAAATTATATATTTGCCCAAAACTTACTAAGGAATTTTTATACTCCTTTTAGAATGGTTTGAAGAATCTCACATCCTTTTGGAATGGTTTGAAGAATCACATCATTTTTTTTGGTGTTACATTAAAAATTATATATTTGTCCAAAACATACTAACAAATTTTTATACTCCTTTTAGAATAGTTTGAAAAATCTCACATCCTTATGGAATGGTTTAAAAAATCCCACATCTTTTTTGTGTATTACATTAGAGTGTTATATTAGAATGTAACGTTTGAAAAAAGTATACTAAGGATTTTTTTTTTTTTTTTAGGGTTACGTTTGAGTGTTACAATGGAATGTTACTGTTTGAAATTATACATTTGCCCAAAACTCCTTTTGAAATGTTTGAAGAATCCCACATCTTTTTAGAATGTTTGAAAAATCCTATATTTCAAGTATTTTTATACTCCTTTGGAAATATTTTATATAGCGATCCCGGTTGTCCCTTTACTGTTCTGTTGTCTTCCGGACTCAGTTCCGTGAAGTGGTAGTTGTATCTATCTTGTTGTCATCCTTAAATTCCGTTCGTTTGAGTTATAGGATGTGTTGGGCTTGTTTCGAACAGGTGGGTTGAACCTTGGTCAGAAATCTTGTTGCCGGGTTTTTGGTCGTCCCGCTCGAGCGGGTCTTTTTGCGCTCGAGCAGATATTGCACACTCCCAGTTTTTCATGTCCCTGCAAAACTTCTGCAGGTGTGATTTTTACGCTCGAGCGGGCTTCTTTACACTCGAGCAGTGGCGCTCGAGCGGGTAGTACCTTTTCGGTGTAAGTTCTGGGAGGGGGAAGTCTACGCTCGAGCGAACTGGTTTTCGCGCTCGAGCGGATATGCTTTATTCTTGTGTCTTGGCGCTCGAGCGGGCCTTTTTGCACTCGAGCGGACCTAGTTTTTGTTCTTGACGCTTGAGCGTTGTGTTTTCCGCTCGAGCGGGAAAGTCGTATATCAGTTGGCAGCTGGGCGTTTTAAATTCACTTTTTACATTCTCTCTCTCTCTCTCTTACTTTTTAAAAAGCCATTTGAGAGCTTCTCTCTAGAACCTTGCCTTCTCTCTAGGTATTGATCTAGCAAGAGTTGTTTCCTCACCTTTGGCCTTTACAAAAAAGTTGTTGATCATCGAGGGCTATCTTTTGATCTGAGAAACTCGTGGTTTGGAGCAAGTTCGTTTTCACCATCTTCTTCGTTGGGTGTCATCTTTTGAGGTAGGGATTCCTACTCACTCTTATGGTCTTTGACCTAGATTTTTAGTTGTTTTGATAGAGTGTTGAACTTGGGAAATTTTGGGACTTAGGGTTTCAAAATGTGTAAAAAGGGTTTTGTGATTTTGGGTTCATAACATGTATTTTGGGTTTCAAAGTGATGAAATAGTTGTTGGTTATTGATATTGGGAACTTTGAATTAATATTGGGAGTTGGGGGTAAAAGCCCTAAATTGTTGTTTAAAATTAATTGGTGAAATTAATTTGGCGAAATTGTAGTTATATGGAATTGAGGTGGAAATAATGAAATTGACTCATATGGTTGAAAAGATTGATATTTTATCTGTTGGAGCTTTTATTATCTGTTTAGAAATAACTGCTTGAGCTACCGGTGGAGGGTAGTTTTGATTGTTATAGCCAATGCATAATGATTAGGCAAACTAAAACTAATCAATTGGATATGTCATAGAGTATGACGGTTGATAGAATACATTAACGTTATGTATTGATTGATTGCGTATATGACCTTTGTGTATATATGTTGTGTGTGGGGGAGGAGATAGGGGGTGTACTCCACGGTTTAAGGGAAGATAGGGGATGGACCTCTAAACCGGATGTTGTTTGGGAGGAGATAGGGGATGGACTCCACTGATACAGCTCATATGCTTGTCAGATGATGTGTTGATACAGCTCGTATGCTTATCTTTGGAAGTGTTGATACAGCTCATATGCTTGTCATTGGAAGTGTTGATATAGCTAATATGCATATCTGTTGAAATGTGGATACAGCTTGTATGCTTATCTGTTGAGATGTTGATACAGCTAATATGTTTATCTATTGTAAAATGGGAAGTGCTTAATATGAGCCATCATCTCATATAAGTGGTTGGCCAGGTTCTGAGCCATTGATGTAAATTGTGAAATTGATAAGAGATGGAAACTGAAATGAAACATGAACATAGTGGTCATGAAATGGAAATGGATTATGAATTGGTTTATGAAAGTTGAACATTTATCAATTACTGATGTCTTAGTCATTGCTCATACTGTGTTTAGCATATCTCTACTGGGCGTTGGCTCACCCTTTATGGGACATTATTTTCAGGTACAGGTAGTATGCCACCCCCAAGGACATAGCTTGCATGATGATGAGAGTTGAAGACTCTTTCTTTTGTTTATTTTGATGTATTACATGTAAATTCAAGCCAAGGGCTTAATATGTATTGAGTTAGTACTATTCTTTTTGTAACCAAGTGTTAACTTGGAAAGCTGTAAGCCCATAGGGCATTTGCTTTTGTTGTTAACATGTAATACAGTTGTAAGAATTACTCTGATGAATAGAAATGGTTGAATTCTTTTGTACCAATGCATGTCTAAAACGTTGATTTAATGTTATTTTTTTAGGGGCGTTACATTTTCCAAATAAAAAAGATTCTCTTATAAAAACTCATATCAAATTTGATTTTCATACATTGTGTACCTTACCTTTCTAGCACAAAAGAAAAAAGAGGAATAAACATAATAGAAATAAGGGTATAGCCATAAATCTATTTTTTAAATAACATATTAAATATACATTTTCAAAATCAATGGAACTAATCGATCGATTAGAAAATCTTTACGACTAAATGGATCATCATTCCTCAATTTAGGATTTATCGGTAAATTTTTCAATTTTTTACCCTATGACTTTGTCATATTTTAATTGAATAAAGTTTTCCTAATTTTTTTACCCTAATTTTTGGCCTCGTTTGGTAGAGCTGTGAAAAAATAATTATAGATTATAACTTAACAGATTATAACTTATAGTTGTGAACATAAGCTGTTAACCTGTTTGGTGCAGCTGTAGGATTATGGATTTAAGCAGCAGAGTAGTGTTTAGTTAAGAAGCTGTAAAATAACTTTTTACTGTATAATTGTCCTTTCTGCCCTTATATGATATAAAAATGATTATTTTGTCATTTTTTTTTTGTTTTAATTTAAAAAAATTTATTTCATTAATAAAAGTTAATATAATTAGTATTAATTAGTATCAATTAATATAAAAATTGATACATTTGATAAAAATGTAATGGAAGTATTATTGTCACAATTTGTTTCCATTATAAATTAATTAGTATCAATTAATTTCTTAATTAGTATTAATTAATGCCAAAATTATTAATTAGTATCAATTAATGGCTTAATTAGTCTCAATTAATACTAAAATTATTAATTAGTATAAATTAATATTAATAATTGATTTTTATTAGTATCAATTAATATTAATAATCAACAATTGTTATTAATTAGAATCAATTAATAAATAATTCATTACAAAAGTATACAATATTAATTTATTAATAATTAATACCAATTAATATTGATTTTTTTCTTTTTTTTAGAAATATACAATATGAATTTATTAATGATTAATACCAATTAATATTGATTTTTTAATTAATATTGATTTTTTTCTTTTTTTCAGAAATATACAATTTTTTCTTTTTTAATTAATATTAATATTAATTAATATTAATATTTGGATATTGACGAGGACATTTAAGTAATTTTAACCCCCCACACCAGCTGCGTGCTTAAGTCGAAAATTTAAGCACCCCCTGACCAGCTTTTGAGATAAGCTGAGAAATAGTTTGATTTAAGCTATAAGCTGGTTAACTTAAGCTGCACCAAACACAATATTTTAACTTAAATTAAGCTAAAAGTTGAAATTAGCAGCTTATAAGCTCTACCAAACAGGTCTTTTGTTTCATTAAATTGTGTTCCATAATTTCTTTGCTATCAGATATCAGATAATGAGTAGATTGTGTGTTTTGTGTGAAAATTTGATTATATAGTCATGTTTCCTTTTCATTTATGTTTGCCTGGTGAAGCAAAATTATTATTCCACTTCAATTTAACACAATATGAAATCATTTATGTTTGCTTCACACTACTGCAACATTTCATTAATTAGATTTGATGACTAATTAGTTTGTTTTGCTGATTTAAACTATACCATTTGGTAACTTTTTTGTTTTTGTTTTGTACTCTGAAATGAATACATTTTGATATCTATTTTGGTATCAATCAATAATAGTGGTGCCAAACATGGTGATTTATTTCTTTTTTACATTTTATTTTTTATTTTTTTTATAAATATAGGCCTCCTTTTTTGGTTTCGCCTTAAGCCTCGAAAACACAAGGAGGAGGGTGTGGGGATTTGCACGGCCTTTCTTGAACGGTTGTGGCCACGGTTCACGTGGCACTCGCAATACTTGTGACCAGTCACCACATCCCGTGAACACATCCAGTCCTTGCTGTCTGTCGTCCTATACCACCCCAGCTCTGGATCCATGCCACCTCTTCCCCAATACCCTGTTTGCAATACTGTTTATTGAACATGTTCAAAAGTTGAAACACAACCAGATCAAATCACAACACTTAAATACATAACCATACATACACAAAAAAAAAAAAAATAAATAAAAATTAAAAAAAAAAATTGTTCATACAAATTAAAGCAAGGCAATGATATCAAGACATGACAAATCTGATATCTGAAATTACACAATGCAAGGGACTTGTAAATTTTACCCAGAAAAATCTCAAAAAAAGAGTATTGTCTAGTTTTTTATTCATTTCGAGTTCTCTTGTACAAGAATTAAATTTGAACCACACATCACAATTTCTGGATAACTATCATTTCCGCTGAAACTAATAAATGCAGAATCCATTCAAGCAAGTACAGCAAGTACAGGGTTGTATACCAAAAGTCGGTTAAAACTTTGGTAAGATTAATAAATATAAAGATCAGTCATCAGTGGATCACTAGTAATGGAGAGTGTACTATGTAGTAACATTAAAAATCACCAACAACAAATGACAAGGGAAAGAAAAAGGAAATTTTAATAGCAATAAATTAAGCACAAAATATAATCGAGTAACAAAGAAAAAAGACAAAAGCATATGAGATGTTAACCCCATCAAACAACACATCCATCTAAGGAGCATTCAAACATATGAAATAACTTTGATTGGCAAACAAGAAAATATAGTGAAAATAAAAATAAAATATATATATATATATATTTATTTATTTAGAGGTGAATAAGAAAATGATTTACAGAGTAGTACAAGGGAGGGAAATGAGAACTTACAAGAAGGATGATAATGGGGAAATTGTTGAAGAGAGTAATATGGAGGGGTAGGAGAAGCAAGAAGGGTTTCGTTGAGTAGGTTGAGAAGTTGAGGAGGAACACAAGAACCTGCCAACATGCATGTAGCTGAAGCTCCTGCCACTGACCCAAGCTGAAGTAACTTCCTATCTCTAAAACAAACCAAAACCCTCAAAAAGAAAGTAAGTAAATTCATTGGTAGTAAAGGTTTATGGTGTACTTACAGTTCTCTTGCTGGAACTAAGCAGCTGATAGAGCTCAATGTTTCGGGCAGCGCAACTACCTTTTTCATTGACCAGAACAATTGTGCCTTTGCATGTATAATATAGAAGTAGGACACCAAGAGAACAAATCAATATAAATTCAATCACGATTGCTTATGCATAATGAAACAAATGTGAGTTGACTAATATTATATATCTTTGCTAATGCTTCTCTAGTTCCACACCAACATTAGTGCTAAACAATTAGATTATGACAATTAATGTGTGTAATTCCTCATCTTATTGTGAACTATATTATGTATGGAAGAACCAAGACCAATGTCTACTAATGACTTTCATATTTGATGATTTGATAATTATCAACTGGAAATTATAAGGTGTGTCCAAGAGGCCATGAAACTATAAACTCTCCTTAGAAATGGTTAAATCTGAAAAACTGACATCCAAAGTAGTGATAGTTCTTTCTGTCAGAAAATGTCCAAACTTTCAGGAAGAGAAACAATCTTCATACAAGAATTTGACAGAATGTAGAGCATTGTGAGAAGATATAAAAGGGTTTAGAGAATATACAGATACTAAATTGAAGCTAAAATGGGTAAGTACAGCATGGACTTGGGTCACGAACAATTGACTTTTACCAATTTGGCACAACTAAGACAAATTGTCAAGAAAAATCATGAAGATACTTTTAAAGACAAGGTGAAATTTAATTCTAATTGTATGAATTTCACCCTTTCATAGCATCCATAAGAAAATTCAAATCTAAATTAAGACTAAGATAATTATGAAACCTTCAATATATTTTGTATTATGATTTTATTCAAAGTTAGCCCATAAGAAAATTCAAATCTAAATTATGACTAAGATAATTATGAAACCTTCAATATATTTTGTATTCTGATTTTATTCAAAGTTTGCCCGTAAGAAAATTCAAATATAAATTAAGGATAAGATAATTATCACTATGGAAAGATAAATCTTCAATATATTTTGTATTATGATTTTATTCGAAGTTTGTAAATAGGACCAGATAGATTTTGTTATTTTGGATCCCAGGGAAGTTGTCAATGTACAATTTTGAATGGCATATCTATGTATTGCTCACACAACCTTTTTGGAGTAAGGAAAGGCTTTTGGGTTGGTTTTTTTTCTATGCGATTTTAGCACATGGTGGGCAAAAGGAATAACCTTTACCTATCATAACGCAACTACAAAGTGTAAAATAATGGAAGTTTCCAATTTCAAAGATAGACAATAAGACTAATGAGGAAGTATGCAACAATTAGACTAGGTGGAATAATGGTTTCAAGCCTTACAAAATGAACAGTTCGGATCGTTGAGACAAGCCAAGATGAGCCCACAAAAGGCATTCATATCCCTGCTCTCACCTTAAACCTTATTTCTATTGATCAATTATGTGAACTTGGTCTAACTGTCACAATTTCTGCTACTGATTGTTTGGTGCAGGACCCTCAGACGGGCAAACTATTGGGATCGGCCGTAAGCACGGACATCTCTATGAACTCATTTACCTTCATGTTCCTAATTCTCCTCAAATCGCTGCTCCTGCATCTGCTTCCTCATTATCTCATTTTCATCTTTGGCATTGTCGCTTAGGGCATATTTATGTTAATCGCTTAAAGTCTTTGGTTTCTAGTGGACAATTGGGTCATGTAATTCCAGATAATTTCGATTGTATACCTTGTCAACTTGCCAAACAACCTGCTTTATCATTCAATAAAAGTACTTCTATTTCCCATGCACCTTTTGATCTTATACATTCGGATATTTGAGGGTCTTCCCCTACTACTACTATGGGGGGATCTCGTTATTTTGTTGTTTTTATTGATGATTTTTCCCGATTTACTTGGCTTTTTCTCATGAAAACTCGGTCTGAACTTAAACACCTTTATTATAGATTTGCCCAAATGGTCCACACCCATATTTCAAAAAGCATCAAACTTTTTCGCTCTGACAATGCTATGGAATATCAGGATTCAGATTTCCTTTCTTTTCTTCAGAGTCATGGTACACTGCCTCATCGTTCCTGTGCTGGCACGTCCCAGCAAAATGGTCGTGCTGAACGGAAACATAGGCATATTCTTGATACTACTTGCGCTCTTTTTCTCTCTTCTTCCTGCCGTGAAAACTTTTGGGGGAAGTTGCCCTCGCTGCTGTCTACACTGTCAATTGTGCTCCTACCCCTGTCATCCATAATCAAACTCCCTTCGAACGTCTGCATGGCACTCCCCCTCCATACACCAATCTTCAGGTTTTTGGCTTTGCCTGCTTTGTTCTGCTTTAATCCCATGAACACACCAAGCTTGAACCTCGTTCTCGTCTTTACTGCTTTCTTGGGTATGGAATTGAACATAAAGGCTTTCGCTGTTGGGATCCTCTCTCTATACATCTTCGTATCTCCTGACATGTCATTTTTTGGGAGCACAAAATGTTTTCCTCCCTATCCTCCTTTCACTTAACCGCACTTTCCACTAATGTACTGTTTACTAATCCTTCCATAGATCTCTTCTTTGATGAATTTGATATAGGTTCCTCCTTCATCGAGACGCCCTTGTTCACTCCTGATCCTGTCCAGACTGCTCTCCCTGAAGGTCCACCTCTCATTGCACCACCTTCTTCTCCACCTGTTCTTCCTTCCACCGATTCTCCTACGGGTCGACCACACCGGGTAACTCAACCTCCTATCCATCTTCGTGATTATATTGTTGGGTCTGCTGCCTTTTCTACTTATGAACCTACCTCCTATCGTGAGGCTTGTACCAATCCTCTTTGGCAGCAAGCTATGACTGATGAACTCCAGGCTTTGGACAAAACTCATACTTGGGATCTTGTTGATCTTCCTCCTGGCAAGACTGCGATTAGCTGCAAATGGGTTTACAAAATCAAGACTCATTCTGATGGCTCTATTGAACGCTACAAAGCTCGTCTTGTTGCCAAGGGTTTCAACCAGGAATATGGTATTGATTATGAGGAGGCCTTCTCTCATGTTGCTCGGCTTACCTCTATTCGCAGTTTACTTGTTGCTGTTACTCACCACTGGGAACTCTTTCAGATGGATGTCAAAAATGCTTTCCTCAATAGTAATCTTCTTGAGGAGGTCTACATGCAACCTCCACCTGGGTCTATTTTCCACCTCATAAGGTTTGCAAACTATAGTGTGCCCTCTACGGCCTCAAGCAAGTGCCCCGAGCTTGGTTTACTAAGTTTAGTTCTACCATTCATGACTTCAGGTTCACCTCTAGCTCCTATGACTCTGCTCTTTTTATACGGACTACTCCTCATGGTACCACTTTTCTCCTTCTGTATGTGGATAATATGATTATCACTAGTAATGATGCAGTTGGTATTCTCCACCTCAAACGTTTTCTCCACGATCAGTTTGAGATAAAGGACCTTGGTACTCTTAACTACTTCTTAGGCCTTGAAGTCTCTCATGATTCTACTGGTTCCTATTTGTCACAGGCCAAATATGTATCCGATCTTCTGGCTCGTGCTGGTCTTACCGATTGCAAAACTACCCCTACTCCAGTTGATCCTCAGATTCGTCTCACTCCTCTCGATGGGGATCTCCTCTCTAATGATACTCTTTATCGCCAGCTCGTCAGTAGTCTTGTCTATCTCACAGTGACTCGTCCTAACATTGCCTATGCTGTTTACATTGTTAGTCAGTACATGTCTGCTCCTCGCACTCCCCACTATACTGCTCTACTCCACATCCTTCGCTACCTCAAAGGCACTCTGTTCCATAGCCTTCACTACTCTGCTTCCTCCTCTCTTGAACTGCGTGCCTTTTTTGATGCTGATTGGGCTGGGGATCCTACGGATTGACGCTCCACCATAGGATTCTGTTTCTTCTTAGGGGATTCTCTTCTTACTTGGCGTAGCAAGAAACAATCCCTCACTGCCCGCTCTAGTACCGAAGCTGAATACCGAGCTCTTGCTGATACTACTGAGGAACTTCTCTAGCTTCGTTGGCTCTTTACTGATATGGATGTTTCCTCTTCTGGCACTACCTCTCTCTATTGTGACAATCAGAGTGCCATTCAGATTGCTCACAATGATGTTTTTTATGATCGCACCAAGCATATTGAGATTGATTGTCATTTCATTCAACAGCATGTTGTATGTGGTACTGTTCATCTTCTCCCTATTGCTTTTGCCGATCAACTTGCTGATATTTTCACCAAGGCTCATCCTCTTGGGTGCTTCCGTGATCTTGTTTCCAAACTCAACTTGGTGGATGCCTACCCTCCTTGAGTTTGCGGGGGGCTATTAATATATAATATACATTAGATAGCTGTTAGTATATAATTAGATATATGCTATATATGCTGTAAAGTCCTATGTATGCTGTAAAGGGAAAACACCACTACCACACTTTCATTATTACGCATAGCTTTCATTATGCTTTTGTCTTCTCCTTTCGGTGCTCTTCTCTATAAATGAGAATCACTCTTGTAACCAACAGATATACTGAATATAACATTCATTCAGTCTCTCTCTTCTCTCTCTCTCTCTCTCTCTACCAATCTTTCAATTAGAGCAAGGCAATGATATCAAGACATGACAAATCTGATATCTAAAATTACAACAATGCAAGGGACTCGTAAATTTTACCTAGAAAAAACTCAAAAAAAAGAGTATTGTGTAGTTTTTTATCCATTTTGAGTTCTCTTGTACAAGAATTAAATTTGAACCACACATCACAATTTCTGGATAACTATCATTTCTACTGAAACTAATAAATGCAAAATCCATTCAAGCAAGTACAACAACTACAGGGTTTTATACCAAAAGTCGGTTAAAACTTTGGTAAGATTAATAAATATAAAGATCAGTCATCAGTGGATCACTAGTAATGGAGAGTGCACTATGTAGTAACATTAAAAATCACCAACAACAAATGACAAGGGAAAGAAAAAGGAAATTTTAATAGCAATAAATTAAGCACAAAGTATAATCGAGTAACAAAGAAAAAGAAAACATTAAATTTCACTTCAAGATTTCATCTAGAAAGACAAAACCATATGAGATGTTAACCCCATCAGACAACACATCCATCTAAGAAGCATTCAAACATATGAAATAACTTTGATTGGCAAACAAGAAAATATAGTGAAAACAAAAATAATATATATATATATATTTATTTATTTAAAGGTGAATAAGAAAATGATTTACAGAGTAGTACAAGGGGGGGAAATGAGAACTTACAAGAAGGATGATAATGGGAAAATTGTTGAAGAGAGTTATATGGAGGAGTAGGAGTAGGAGAAGCAAGAAGGGTTTCGTTGAGTAGGTTGAGAAGTTGAGGACGAACACAAGAACCTACCAACATGCATGTAGCTGAAGCTCTTGCCATTGACCCAAGCTGAAGTAACTTCCTATCTCTAAAACAAACCAAACCCTCAAAAAGAAAGTAAGTAAATTCATTGGTAGTAAAGGTTTATGGTGTACTTACAGTTCTCTTGCTGGAACTAAGCAGCTGACAAAGCTCAATGTTTTGGGCAGTCAACTACCTTTTTCATTGACCAGAACAATTGCGCCTTTGCATGTATAATATAGAAGTAGGACACCAAGAGAACAAATCAATATAAATTCAATCACGATTGCTTATGCATAATGAAACAAGTGTGAGTTGACTAATATTATATATCTTTGCTAATGCTTCTCTAGTTCCACACCAACATTAGTGCTAAACAATTAGATTATGACAATTAATACGTGTAATTCCTCATCTTATTGTGAACTGTATTACGTATGGAAGAACCAAGACCAATGTCTACTAACGACTTTCATATTTGATGATTTGATAATTATCAACTAGAAATTATAAGGTGTGTCCAAGAGGCCATGAAACTATAAACTCTCTTTAGAAATGGTTAAATCTGAAACTGACATCCAAAGTAGTGATAGTTCTTTCTGTCACAAAATGTCCAAACTTTCAGGAAGAGAGACAATCTTCATACAAGAATTTGACAGAATGTAGAGCATTGAGAGAAGATATAAAAGGGTTTGGAGAATATACAGATACTAAATTGAAGCTAAAATGGGTACGTATAGCATGGACTTGGGTTACGAACAATTAACTTTTACCAATTTGGCACAACTAAGACAAATTGTCAGGAAAAATCATGAAGATACTTATTAAGACAAGGTGAAATTTAATTCTAATTGTATGAATTTCACCATTTCATAGCATCCATAAGAAATTTCAAATCTAAATAAAGACTAAGATAATTATGAAACCTTCAATATATTTTGTATTCTGATTTTATTCAAAGTTTGCCCATAAGAAAATTCAAATATAAATTAAGGATAAGATAATTATCACTATGGAAAGCTAAATCTTCAATATATTTTGTATTATGATTTTATTCGAAGTTTGTAAATAGGACAAGATAAATTTTGTTATTTTGGATCCCAGGGAAGTTGTCAATGTACAATTTTGAATGGCATATCTATGTATTGCTAAAACAACCTTTTTGGAGTAAGGAAAGGCTTTTGGGTTGGTTTTTTTTCTGTGTGATTTTAGCACATGGTGGGCAAAAAGAATAACCTTTACTTATCATAACGCAACTACAAAGTGTAAAATAATAGAAGTTTCCAATTTCAAAGATAGACAATAGACAATAAGACTAATGAGGAAGTATGCAACAATTAGACTAGGTGGAATAATGGTTTCAAGCCTTACAAAATGAACAGTTCGGATCGTTGAGACAAGCCAAGATGAGCCCACAAAAGGCATTCCAATATTGAAAAGGAGCTATTCTCAATTATAAAATTAAAGGTGTCTGATGCATATTATGAATTTATGTTACTTTGATGGTCCTAGATTCACACTAAAATGTGGTCACCCAACTTTAATAATTTGATAAGTGCATTCCAACCACTTTCTTTGGATCAGTAAAAGCAATTTGGATTTACTCATTGATAGTTGTCAAATGCATGATTCATAGGTTATGCTTGTTGAAATACAAAACTGAAAATTTTTGCAGTTCTCTGTGTTCTCCTTTGGTATCTCCTTCTTCCAACTCAAGTACAATTCAGAAATGCTAAACCTTGAAAAGAAATGTTCAAGTTGACAACGCTCAGAATATATTATACACAAAAATGAAGAAAAACTCTGTGAAATATATTGATAATCACCAAAAAACATCTAGCCACAAGGCGTTACAATTTTATTTAACACATACATGAATACCATATTGTTTGCTATTACCTCCTTGTAACTCCTATGGGTGTTCAAAAAAACTTGTGGAACCAGTAAACCAATCCAATCTGGTCCAAATTGCTGGTTTGGTCTGGTTTTTTTAGTTGCGGTTCTGGTTTTGAAAATGGTGAAATCGTTCAAATCGGTCTGGTTCCCAGTTCCAAGACTTTGGTTATGGTTTCGAACCGAACTGAACCAGACCAGACCGTGGCATATTTGTTTATTATTTTTATATAAAAAAAATTAAAATACAAAAATTTCTTAAAAGATTTAAACACTAACCATCATTGTAAAATTGATAAACTCTAACTAATTTAACCAAACTAATTATTATTAACTTGTTTATTAACATAAAATACATATCATATTTATTGTTATATAAAATTCCTAAAATCATAAACCAAACTGAACTGAACCGAATCAGTTTCTATGGTTCGGTTTTGGTCCGATTCCGTAGGTTGATGGTTCGGTTGTGGTTTCAAATTTTTTGCAAATGTAAAAAATTGTTTGGTTCCTGGTTTATTTTAAAACCAGACCAATCCAATCCGTGTACAACCTGGACCGGCATCACCATTTGAGGAGAACAACAAACTACATTGTCTGCTATTAACTCCTTGGAGCTCTTAGGTCCAGTAGGACAGTCATCAGAGAAGAAACTTCCAGTGCTTCAAGCTGTAAGTGTTTTGTTTTTTGTTCCTCTATTGAGATGGTGCAACCATCTAGTTGGCTACCAACCCATATTATATGTGCAAACAATGGGTATGTTAGTAATTTCATGTGTTAGCATCATCCTAGGAAGAGTAGTGAAGTCGGGTGGAGAAGGAGAAGAACTGGAACTAGAAGAGAAGAGGATGAGGGGAAAGAGGAAGGAACTACAGTTGCTGAAGACTAGAAAAAAGATTGGAGATGAGACAAAGGTGGAGAAGAAGGAACTGAAAGTGAAGATGTAGGTGAAGAAAAAGGGAAAAGAGCTTCATCAAAGACCACATGCCATGAAACATAAATGGTACCTGTAACAGGATCCAAACACCTGTATCCCTTTATAGAGGGATGATAGCCAATATGTAGAGACCTAGGCTCAAGTTTATGAGAGGTGTATGGTCAAAGCCAAGGATAAAAACAACAACAACAACAAAAACTCTAAGAAAGAAATAGTCAGGTGTAACACCAAACAAGACCTTAAAATAACTGAGACAAGTTGCTTGAGACCTAGGAAATCTATTGATGAGATAAGCTAGTAGAAACAGGTTCAAACCAAAATTTAAGAGGCAAAGAGCACTGATATAGAAGAGTGATAGTAGTCTCAATGAGAAGCCTATGCTTTCTTTTAGCCAGGCCATTTTGGGAAGGTGTATGAGGGCAGCTAATCGGATGCATAAGACCATTATCCTTACAAAATTGTTGAAATTTATGTTTAGAATACTAAGGGAGGTTATAAATTGTTTCTCAACAAAGACTTTTAACTCAAGGAATTTAACATAAACTTCACTCTTGTAATTCAAGGGAAAGAACAATGTAAAGCCACTAAAGTCATCAACAAATAGCACATAGTTGCTATATTCAGATTGATCATTAGTAAAAGGATCCCAAACATCACTATGTATGAAAGCTAGGATTTATAACAGAGGAAGGCAAAATAAAAGGCAACCTATGACTCTTAGTGTGGAGGCATATTTTGTGAATGACAACATGTGGCCAAGGTGACGCCGAAGTGTTAGCCGAGGTGCCACGTGGCCTGGTCACTTGCCAAGATGATCTCAGCCAGACCAAGATTATCTGCGAAGATATCGGAATCCGAGATGAGCGGATAAGGGACAAGAGTCCAAGGACCAGGGAGGATCTGAGTCTGGATAAAGATAAAGCTCTTAGGGAGTTTATCTATATCTAACTCAGTATCCAGGATAAGCATTGAGCATGAGTCCACTGAAGTAAGGCACCTACCGGGATCAGGTCAGTGTTGGCTATAAACACAGGGCACCCTCGTGGGTCTAAGGTATGTTTTTTATATTCAGTCTACTGAGTTAAGCACTATTGACTATCTTTGAGAGATATTTGATTAATAACTTGATCGTCGGAGTGCCCCCAGTGGACAAACCACTTCCGGATTATTATCTTTCTGTGACAAGTTGTTCGAGATTTAACTATTCTGCTGGTGCTCTCCAGCTGAGTTCCCTGTTTGGTTGTGTGGCCAGAAATCAACACCCACAATTTGGCACTGTCTATGGGAATGTCAGGAGAATAGATGGCCAACGACGAGGAAAAAGAAAAGATCGGGACGACATCCCTAGTGGGAGTGGTAAGCATGCCGATTCAAACATGGAGGAAGAAAACCATAATGAAGGAACACAGGATCAAAATCTCGGGGAGAAAGACATCAGCCAAGAGGGAGATGCACCGAAGAAAGCAGGCCGAGACGAGTATTACAATGAAAGTGACCTCTAGGTATGGAAAGATAGATGCCTGAAGAGAGACAGCGAGATGAAGGGAATGGCAAACAAATTGGCAGACCTACAATCGGTTGTCAACTTCATGATGCAGAATAACGTCATGTAACCATCGTTTCCATTGAAGGACACGCCGGTTTCAGCAGCCAAGAACGATGCCCAGAAAGGGGGGTAGATGGCAATCCCAGCAGTCCCTTAGTGTGGTAAGGTGAAAGAATGCTCACATCGACCATCATGGGATGCCAAGCAAGTAGAGTCAATAAAAGGAGAGTCTCAGAGGACGCCTCGGACCAAGGGAACTTATGTCAAGGAACATCAGCATGTTCAGGGGAAAGAACTTTATTTCGACATGGTGAATGAAGAGATGTCCAAGAGGACTCATAACAACGCCGGGAGCAGTGCACCAAAAAGGCTAAAATCCGTTGACAGCCGAGCTCCTAGTCAGACTAAAGAGGATTTGAGGAACTACCTCCAGAGGAAGAGGCAGAATGCCGAAGTCACATCCCCCGTCAAGCCGAGAACGCCGTTCTTAGTGGAATTGGATAGGTTTGAGGCCCCAAAAAGGTTCCATATGCTGAGGTTCCAAATATATGACGGTAAGTCCGATCCGAACTTTTACGTCAGCTTATACTCGAATTCAATGGCACTATATATTGGGAATGAGCCGTTACTATGCAAGGTGTTTCCCTATGATGGTAAAGTAAGATTGGACCAAAGAGTATAATCCGGATAGTTATTCTACGATCAGCCGTCACTCATTTGCCCTTTTATTTTTCTACACTTTGAATTCGAATGTGAGGTTAGAACCATTGGAAAACTTATTTCCGGGGCTTCAATTTAGACACAAGAACGACCTAGAACAGAGTCCCGATGAGAGAGTTATACCCGTTTGAAGTTTTTACATCTGTGCTGGAAGCAGAGCCGCACGTGCGTGGAAAAGCGCCGCACGTGCGGGCTGTGCGAGACAGCAACTCAAAAACGAGAATTTGGCCCATTTCTTACATTTTCTTTTCCTCTCTTCTTCTCCCCTCTTCCATGTCTGAAACCCTAGCTCCCAAAACCTTGATTTCTTCCACTTTTATCAATAAATCTACCATGGATCTTGCATCAAGGATGGAGAACAAGAAAGGGTCAACATTTCCAACCGATTAAAATTCGAATTTTTGGAGGATTCTTCTCAATCTTTGCTCCTTTGCTTGATTCTTGAGGTAGAGGTCCTTATTCCCTTTCAATATTTGCATTCATGGATGGAATTATGGAATTTTGTGTATATACAAACAAAATCTATAGTTTTGAGCATATTATGTCCAACTTGAGAATTGAGGGTTTAGAGTTGGAGATGTTGGAAGTTAAATTGGTGGGTTAAAATGATGGATTGTGACTCATAGATGTATAATCATTGGGAAAATTGGAATAAAAAGTAATGGGTTAATAAGTTTGTATTTTTCTTGAAATTTCAATATTTTCTTGAAACCCTAGGTTGATTAATGATGATAACCAATGAATTGGCCCAAATTGAAAGTAGAGTAATGAAATTGAGGTATGGAATTATATGTGTTCAAGTTTAATTGGAATTTGGAAATGTTTGAAAATTATGTTTAAAATTTGCGAATGAGCTATGTTATAAACATTGTAATCCATGTTGTAATGTGAAGGGAAAATTGGGGAAATAATCTATTAATGATATGGATGATATGAACTCGGCTTTGGGATGTTGAAATGGAATTCAAGGATTTATTTTGAATTATGTTAAATTACAAATGGTGTTGATGAACTAAGTGATATTGACCTTGTTGGATTATGTTGTGTTGACTTATAGTGAATTGATTGGTGTTGTGCTATGATGAATTATGTTTGAATTATGTGAATTGTGTAGGGTCAGCTACAGGGGTGGATCAAGCACCTGAACGCTGTGAGTAGTAGTACTTTGATGTACCTTTAACCGTATATCGTTATTGATGTTAAATCTTTGTCGTAAGAATTATGCTTACTTATATGTTATGTATGCTATGTGAGAAACACTGTGACATTATGGAAACTTCAAAAGAGTTTGTGAAGTTATGTGAGAAACATTATGAAATTATGAAAACCTCAAAATAACTTGTGAAATATGAAGTTATGTGACCAAGGGCCATTTGTGAAGATCAAACCTATGTGGCCAAGGGCCGACTTGTGACTTATGAAGCTATGAGGCCAAGACCAAATTTGTGAACTTGTGAATCCAAAAGGTCGAAGGCCGATGTGATAAGTTGTGAATCTATGAAACCCAAAGGCTATTGTGAATGTGTGAACCCCTCAGGCCAAGGGCCGAACTGTGAAATTGTGAAACCAATAAAGTCATCTGTAATCTAATGAAAATATGCTTACTTCTCGTTACTACTTATCAGGAATGTCCTGTTAACTTTACGTTAATTATGTCAACTCATGGGAATGGTGTAACGGCTACCATTAGAACTCTGTTAATTACAAGGCAAGGCAACTATGTTACAATATAAGAATGATTAAACAAAGGTGTACGCTATTGATTAATAGAGCACGTAAAGTAAGTCATTTACCCAAAAGAATTTATGTTCATTCTTGAAGAATGGATTCTGAGTAAATATAAGAGTAGCTATGTGTATCCATATGAATTGAAGTTATTTTGCTATGTTGCTTCTAACTTGGAAGTTATTCGGAATGTACGATATAAGTGCAAAGTTTAGCATCATTGTGTGACCCTCATGAGGATGTGAATTAGTCTCTCATTGTTAAGCATACGATAATGACATGATACAATAAGAAATGCTCTGGTCATGATATGTTCCGTTTGAATTAATATATGATGTTCAAGTATGTTTCAGGCATGTTTCCAGTATGTTACAAGTTCAGGTATGTTCAGGTATGTTTCAAGTATATGTTACAAGTTTAAATATGCTACAAGGTCAAACATGTTTCAAGGGCCTTAGTGCCATATGTTACAAGGGCTTTATGCCACAAGTTTCAAGGGCTTATAGCCACCATGTTTCAAGGGCCTCGTGCCACCATGTTTCAAGGGCTTATAGACACCATGTTTATGTTGCAAGATTGAACCTAAGGCCATTATGTACTTAGCATAGAATCAGACTAACTATGTGAACTCTACATCTTTATATGCATTGCTATGTGTTATGTTTCAAGTTAAGCATCATTTTATTTATGTGTTACTATTCACTGAGCCCGGCTCACTCTCTGTTATGTCTGCTTCTGTAGGTCGCCAATTAGGTGATCAGTCCCTGCCGTGACGCCGCTTTCTTTTGTCAACCTTCGTATGTCCAGGCACTATACACAGCCATTGATTTTGTTAAGCTGATAAGATGTTGGCTTGCTTTTCGAATGTCTACCTAAGAGTGATGTATATAGCTTTCGTGTTTTTGTATATGCCCAATGATAGGGCTGGGTCTGTATTTATGTATGTATATAACCGATGTTCAGGTGTATGTTTTAGATTTTATTTGTTTGTTAAAAGTTTGTGATCCTGACATGATAGTAGTTGCTCGATGTAGTTTGTTTCCGGTGTCAAATTTTGATATTTAGTGCTTCCGTTTAGGCCCCATATATATAGATATAAAGCAGGTTAAGTGTCTGTTTCTGAAGTGGTCATGCCCAAACTTCTAGGGGCGGGTTTGGGGCGTGACAAGTGGTATCAGAGCACGAGTTGCTATCTCACGCACGACTCCATTGAGCTTTAGGATGTCTAGAAAAGATGTAGGCATCATGCATGACATCCTTAATGCACATGAAAGGAATTGATAGCAACGATAATGGTATATGTAATGATGCTAACCGCAATGGTTATTATTCATGTCTGTTATACATTTCTTGTGTATGTTGTGGTTGATTGCTATGCAGAACATGGTAAGATCTGCAGATGGCGCAGCGGAAGCACGGTGAGGGTTCGAACTGGTCGGTAAGATGACTTATATGTAAAGATTAAATAAAATGTATGTTGTCGGTTGTTGGTCATCTGTGAGATTTCTAAGAACAAAGGAAATGCTATGTGTGATACTCTAACTTTAAGCTAGAGTTATGTTTTCCTCACCATGATCATGTTTAGATCTGTGATTTTGAGAAAGTACTGCATCTGGGTAGTATGATAAAATGTGTTTGTGTACGAATTGAAATTGTAGTGTTTTGACTTGGCTAATGGGAAGTACAAACATGTTGAATTATGGAAACATGAAATGATGTGCGACATCAGAATTATGGTAGCTGACAATTCATGAAATTATTATGATTAAAATATTTAATGATTGATAACGAGCATGGAATTGGTGATCAAGAGTTAGAATGTTGAAATTGCTACCTGGAATGTTAATAAATACAAGTATCATGATTTGTGATCACATAATGTTCGGTAGAATTTTATGGGAGTTTAATGATATAGGGAAATTGTGTTTCTTTTGTGGACTGCCATTTGACTGAAGGACATAATTTTGCTCTGATGTGTTTTTATTCTGAACCTAACGTATTGTTATCATAAAACCACCATTATTGATTAAGGATGAAATATTTGTATGAGACTTAATTTAAGGCTTGTTCCTTTATTATGATACGGAAAAGAGTGTTTATTAGAAAAAAAAAAGAAAAAACTTATGTGATCCGTGTTATTTAAAGATGTCATACCATCATTTACATTCGGTACTTTTGTCAAATGATTTTAACAATGACTATGCTATACAGTGTTTAAGGAAATCCATATTTTGGGCTATGAAGTGTTTTATATGATAAGTACTTTCGAAAATGATAAAAATGCTATGAACTTCCGACATGTTTATGATATGATAAGCTTTCTGAATAATTTTCCGAAAATGACTAGATACGCTACGGAACTCCGAATGTTCAAGGTATGACAAGTTTTCTTAAAGAGATATTTTGCTGAAGGCTCTATGTTGAATTTCAAGTTATTCTGTCTTATCTGTTATAAGTTGGATCGGAGATTGTTCTGTCAAAGTTTAAGTCAGTTTAATGCTATTGGGAATTATTCCATCATCTAATATCCCTGCAAGGTCTGATAAGTTTCTAAGTAATATCTCTTAACAACGTATTGTATATAATTATGGAGGGTTTAAAGAACTTTATGTATTTCGTATGTTTGGAAAATGTTTTTGTCCATGATAGGAACATTTTACTAAATATGGAACAAGAATATAATACCTTTATGGTAAATGTATTATGTGCTTAATGTCATGAAGTTGATTTTGAGATCTTCTACACCAGTATGGATTTTAAATGCTTATTACCTTACAGCAATTTGGGAAGTATGATCATTAAGACTTGATCTGTATTTGATTTTATGAACATGTAATTCCTTGATATGAGATTTAGGTTGGTATTTGGAGTATGTTAGAGATTTCATTTGAACTGATAAGTCTAATTCAGGTAATGAACAAAGAGCCACGAAGTCGTTGATTTAGAACTTAATTGCTACTGTGAATCTAGTTGTTGTACGAAGTATATATCTTTGACACATGATTTTGTCGTGAATGTTTCCTTAATCTTGGAGGAATTATGGTAATGGGGGTTATTTGTGAACTTAAGAAGCTTGAATAATGTTTGATAGTTTATGAGTTGCATGCAAACGAATACTTGAAATGAATTCATTTCTGAATATCCTTAAGATGTTATACTATGTGGAAGATATGATTTTTGGAGTAATAAATTAAAATGTACAAGGTTATGAATAATGAGACGATGCTTTGATCTTAGTAAGTATTATTATCAATTGGGTTACCAAGCAGTTAGTAGAGATGAATTACTTGTGACTTTGGGAGCAAATTCCATCGGAATTGACTGTATAGGATTGTGAATGGCCAAATGATTGAGAAATGTTATACGTCCAGGATGAAGTTAGACTTGTGGCAAGGTGAATCAAGTTTGGAGGACCAAACTTCTTAAGGTGGGGAGAATGTAATGACCCCAAAAGTCATCCTTATTTAATTAGGGGTTAATGTGTTTTAATTCAACTATATCTATTGGAATTGAGAATGTTTTTATCTTATTTTGGGGTATGGATTGAGGTGGTGGTATGATGGTAAAGTAAGATTGGACAAAAGAGTATAATCCGGATAGTTATTCTACGATCAGCCGTCACTCATTTGCCCTTTTCTTTTTCTACACTTTGAATTCGAATGTGAGGTTAGAACCATTGGAAAGCTTATTTCTGGGGCTTCAATTTGGACACAAGAACGACCTAGAACGGAGTCCCGATGAGAGAATTATACCCGTTTGAAGTTTTTATATCTGTGCTGGAAGCAGAGCCGCACGTGCGGGGAATAGCGCCGCACGTGCGGGCTGTGCGGGACAGCAGCTCAAAAACGAGATTTTTGGCCCATTTGTTACATTTTCTTTTCCTCTCTTCTTCTCCCCTCTTCCATGTCCGAAACCCTAGCTCCCAAAACCTTGATTTCCTCCACTTTTGTCAACAAATCCACCATGGATCTTGCATCAGGGATGGAGAACAAGAAAGGGTCAACATTTCCAACCGATTGAAATTCGAATTTTTGGAGGATTCTTCTCAATCTTTGCTCCTTTGCTCGATTCTTGAGGTAGGGGTCCTTATTCCCTTTCAATATTTGCATTCATGGATGGAATTGTGGAATTTTGTGTATATACAAACAAAATCTATAGTTTTGAGCATATTATGTCCAACTTGAGAATTGAGGGTTTAGAGTTGGAGATGTTGGAAGTTAAATTGGTGGGTTAAAATGATGGATTGTGACTCATAGATGTATAATCATTGGGAAAATTGGAATAAAAAGTAATGAGTTAATAAGTTTGTATTTTTCTTGAAATTTCAATATTTTCTTGAAACCCTAGGTTGATTAATGATGATAACCAATGAATTGGAGATACGCTACGGAACTCCGAATGTTCAAGGTATGACAAGTTTTCTTAAAGAGATATTTTGCTGAAGGCTCTATGTTGAATTTCAAGTTATTCTGTCTTATCTGTTATAAGTTGGATCGGAGATTGTTCTGTCAAAGTTTAAGTCAGTTTAATGCTATTGGGAATTATTCCATCATCTAATATCCCTGCAAGGTCTGATAAGTTTCTAAGTAATATCTCTTAACAACGTATTGTATATAATTATGGAGGGTTTAAAGAACTTTATGTATTACGTATGTTTGGAAAATGTTTTTGTCCATGATAGGAACATTTTACTAAATATGGAACAAGAATATAATACCTTTATGGTAAATGTATTATGTGCTTAATGTCATGATGTTGATTTTGAGATCTTCAGTTTGTTTAAGGTTCAATTTTTGTTTGAGGTCATATGCTTCCTTGTGTGCTTGATTGTCTCCTATTTTGAGCCTTACACCTAAGCTCTTGTTGCATGCTTTGTTTGCCCTTCTAGCCACTAAAATCCAGTGGATTTTCAGTGGCTAACGTACTATTTTGAGAGCCAAAATCAGAGGGGGGTGACCCCCTCTCTCCTTGTCATATTTGTTGGCCCTTTTGGCCTTCCAAAGGGGCTCCATCTCACATGCTTTGAAGTCTTGTTTCAGGCCCTATTATGTGAGTTTTGAGGTCTGCCTTAGCACTATTCGAAGCCCTTTTGGCCATATTTTGTGTCCTCATGCATGTGTGGAGCAATCCTCCTCAAGACCTTTCAAGGGGACCTTTCATTGCATGTTTTATTAACCCATTTCAAGGCCTTTTTGGTGAGTTTTAGGGTGGTCATAACTGATTTCCAGAGTTGGTTTTGCCATTTTACATGTTTATCATGTAGTCCTGTTAACTTTACGTTAATTATGTCAACTCATGGGAATAATCTAACGGTTACCATTAGGACTCTGTTAATTACAAGGCAAGGCAACTATGTTAACATATAAGAATGATTAAACAAAGGTGTATGCTATTGATTAATAGAGCACATAAAGTAAGTCATTTTCCCAAAAGAATTTATATTCATTCTTGAAGAATGGATTCTGAGTAAATATAAGAGTAGCTATGTGTATCCATATGAATTGAAGTTATTTTGCTATGTTGCTTCTAACTTGGAAGTTATTCAGAATGTACGATATAAGTGCAAAGTTTAGCATCATTGTGTGACCCTCATGAGGATGTGAACTAGTCTCTCATTGTTAAGCGTACGATAATGACATGATACAATAAGAAATGCTCTAGTCATGATATGTTCCGTTTGAATTAATATATGATGTTCAAGTATGTTTTAGGCATGTTTCCAGTATGTTACAAGTTCAGATATGTTCAGGTATGTTTCAAGTATATGTTACAAGTTTAAATATGCTACAAAGTCAAACATGTTTCAAGGGCCTTAGTGCCAAATGTTACAATGGGTTTATGCCACATGTTTCAAGGGCCTTAGTGCCATATGTTAGAAGGGCTTTATGCCACATGTTTTAAGGGCCTTAGTGCCATATGTTACCAAGGCTTTATGCCACAAGTTTCAAGGGCTTATAGCCACCATGTTTCAAGGGCCTCGTGCAACCATGTTTCAAGGGCTTATAGCCACCATGTTTATGTTGCAAGATTGAACCTAAGGCCATTATGTACTTAGCACAGAATCAGACTAACTATGTGAACTCTACATCTTTATATGCATTGCTATGTGTTATGTTTCAAGTTAAGAATCATTTTATTTATGTGTTACTATTCACTGAGGCCGGCTCACTCTCTGTTATGTCTGTTTCTGCAGGTCGCCAATTAGGTGATCAGTCCTAGCCGTGACGCTGTTTTCTTTTGTCAACCTTCATATGCCCAGGCACTATACACAGGCATTGATTTTGTTAAGCTGATACGATGTTGGCTTGCTTTTCGAATGTCTACCTAAGAGTGATGTACATAGCTTTCGTGTTTTTGTATATGCCCAGTGATAGGGCTGGGTTTGTGTATATGTATGTATATAACCGATGTTCAGGTGTATGTTTTAGATTTTTTTTGTTTGTTAAAAGTTTGTGATCCTGGCATGATAGTAGTTGCTCGATGGAGTTTGTTTCTAATGTCAGATTTTGATATTTAGTGCTTCCGTTTAGGCCCCATATATATAGATATAAAGCAGGTTAAGTGTCTATTTCTGAAGTGGTCATGCCCAAACTTCTAGGGGTGGGTTTGGGGCGTGACAGGTTCCATATGCTGAGGTTCCAGATATATGATAGTAAGTCCAATTCGAACTTTCACGTCGGCTTATATTTGAATTAAATGGCACTGTATACTGGGAACAAATCGTTGCTCTGCAAGGTGTTCCCCTCATTCTTTAGGGAAATCGCATCGAACTGGTTTCACAAGTTGTCGAAAGGAACTGTGAAGAGTTCGGAAGGCCTGACTGAGATGTTTGTGGCCAGGTTTGTTACAAACAAATTGTAACCATTGAGGGTAGACTCCCTGATGGCTCTAAAAATTGGTGAAGGTGAAAGCCTCAGGGCTTATGCCAAAAGGTATTATGAGGTATTCAACCGAATACCAAGATGTAACCAGGAGTTGGCGATCGTATCTTTTAAGAACAGCGTGGAAGATGATTGCTTGCTTCGAAAGTTACTGGCAAAGACTATGCCAAAGAGTATGGAGGATCTCATGGCAAGGATCGAGAAGTATGCTAGAGCAGAAGAGGATACACCAGGAGCAAAGGCATCGAAACAGGAAAAGAGAAACGACTCGCCGAAGCGAAGCCGGGGTAATACTGGATTTAATAGACAAGAAATAGTACTAAAGGCTGCACAGATAGTCATCACTGTGTTTCGGATCCCGATTTATAAAGTACTAGAAAGGATCAGGAACCATCCGTACTACAAAGCGCCAAAGAGGATCCCTGACAAATTTATGGAGAGAAGTCTAGGGAAGCACTGTGCTTACCACAATGAAGATGGATGCCTAAAGCAGGGTTGTAAAGCCCTAAAGGCGCATTTGGATGATCTAGTCAGACAAGGTCACTTAAGGGGCCTAGTAGATGAGGCCAGAACGAGGGAAGAGCAGGCAAGGCTGCCTCAGGCACCGACAACACCACCTCTACCAACACCACAACAGCAAGCAAACGAACCTCGAGTGATTAATGTGATTCACTCGAGGGTCAATGAGAATGAGGTACGTGGGGAGACTTAAAGGGTGAAGCACTTACAGCATATGTATCAGATCCAACAATAGAGGAGTATGACAGACGAGTGCCAGGGACCAATGGTGTCCTTTACTGAAGCAGACCTAGACATGGTGCAGCATCCGCACAATGATGCTCTAGTAATAACCCTAAAAATTGTAGAATGCCAGGTAAGGCGCATTCTGATTGACTAAGGAAGCTCTTCTGACATCATGTATGTCTGATGTTACAAGGAGCTCGGCCTTCACCAAGATGATTTGGAGCAGTCCAACAACCTAATGGTTGGGTTCAATAGAACGCCAACATGGTCACTGAGAGCAATGAATTTAGAGGTGAAGGCAGGCACCAAGAAGGTAAGTATAGTGTTCACAGTAATTGACACCCTCTTCTCTTACAATATTATCTTGGGGAGGCCATGGTTGCACACAATGAGGGTTGTTCCCTCAACACTGCATCAGCTGTTGCGGTTTCCGACAGAGTATGGAATTGAGGAGGTCAGAAGAGATCAGGTGTAGGCAAAGAATTGCTCCATGGCAGCAATGAAATCCACCTAAATATGCGAGAGGCAAAAATAGTAAAAATTGAGGACGAGGATATGGAGATCCTAGATGATGTCGGTAAAGAGTCGACTGACAAAGAGAAAGCCTTAAAGAAAATTTTGGTCCAACAAGGTAATAAAAAGCGCTTCTTCCTTCTCGGCTCAAGACTGGCCGAGGAGGAGGAAAGGGAGTTAGAGTCATTCCTACGAGCAAACATAGAGATGTTTTCCTGAACACCATACGAGATGTCTGGCATTGATCCCAAGGTCATTTGCCATAGACTAAATGTAGACAGGTCGGCCAAACCTGCCATTCGGTGAGCAAGGCGGCAGACATTGGTTCATGTAGAAGCAGTAGAGGAGGAAGCGGACAAATTGTTGGAGGCCAGAGCCATTTGGGAGGTAAACTACCCAACTTGGTTGTCAAACACAGTTGTTGTGAAAAAGAAGATTAAGAAGTGGAGGGTCTGCGTGGACTTCCCTAGCCTGAATAAGGCTTGTCGTAAAAACAGTTTCCCACTCCCCAAAATCGATCAGTTAGTAGATGCCACTTCAGGGCATGGAAGGATGAGCTTCCTGGACGCTTACAGGGGATACCATCTGATAGCAATGTATCCCTCCGACGAGGAGAAGACCGCATTTATTACCCCCAAACGGGCTGTATTGCTATAGAGTGATGCCTTTCGGGTTGCAAAATACAGGAGCAACCTACCAGAGGTTGGTGACCAAGATGTTCAGACATCTAATTAGCAAAACAGTGGAACTGTACATTGATGACATGGCTGTAAAGACCAAAGAACCTGAAAATCACCTGGCTGACTTAAAGGCAATTTTTGATATCCTTAAAACATATTAGCTCTGACTCAATGCTTTGAAATATGCATTTGGAGTTGGGTCTAGTAAGTTCTTGGGATACTTGGTTGCCAGAAAGGGGCATTGAGGCAAGCCTAGATCAAATCAAGGCCATCCTGGACTTGAAAAGCCTGACATCGGCAAAACAAGTGCAGATGTTGACTGGAAGGGCTGTAGCCCTGAACAGATTTATAAGCAAAAGTTCAGATAAGTGCAAACCATTTTTCAGTTTATTAAAGAAGGCTATAGATTTTTTATAGACGAAAGAGTGCGAAGTCGCCTTGACTGACTTAAAGAAGTACGTGACAATGGCTCTAGTTCTATCAAATTCAGTAGCTGGAGAAGAACTATTTTTATACTTGGCTGTTTCAGAGCACGCAGTAAATGCAGTGATAATCAGAGAAGATAAGAGAGAACAGAGGGTAGTATACTACGTGAGTAAAACGTTAGCAAGTGCAGAGACCAGGTTCTTACCCCTAGAAAAATTGACATTATCCCAAGTAATGGCTTCGAAGAAACTGAATCACTACTTCCAAGCCCACAAGATTGTGGTACTGATGGAGCATCCTTTGAAGTCCCTATTGTAGAAAGGATATTTTTGACAAGAAGGGTAGTCAGGTGGGCAGTAGTATTAGGCCAATATGACTTGGAATTTAGACCGAGAACAACAATTAAGGGCCAGGTGCTAGTTGACTTTGTGGCCGAGTTCACAACTAGCGCTATTCCACGTCAGACTCTGTTGAGCCGCGCTTTAGGGTGCCTAGGAGAGCAAGAAGAAACCTAGCTAGGAATGAAAAACCCCATAACAACAGAACAGAAGAAGGTAGAGAAACTAAAACCCTGCGACATCTACATCGGTGATGGAAGTTCAAACCGTCAAGGAGCGGGGGCAGGAATGGTGTTAGTATCACCAGTTGGGGGAATGTTAGAGAAATCTATTCATTTGGGGTTCAAGGCCTCAAACAATGAAACAGAATATGAGACAGTGATCGCAGGGTTGAAGTTAGCAGCAGCAATGGAAGCCGATAAGGTGGTAGTCTTCTGTAACTCCCAACTTATTGTGAATCAGACAACGGGCGAGTATGCAACCCGAGATGAAAGAATGATAGCCTATTTCAAAGAAGTTGTTAGACTGCTAGTATTGTTCTAAGATTGCCAGCTACAACAGGTTAACAGAGATGATAACAGACACGCCGATGCCTTGGCTAACCTAGCTAGTGCAATGAAATTAGGGGAGGCAAGGACAATAATGGTTGAATATTTGTTAGGCCCAAGTGTGGAACCATTGATTATAGAATACGAGGCAATGTGTGTAGAGATGGGCCCAAGTTGGATGGATGCAATAGTGGTGTTCCTTAGAGATGGCAAGCTGCCAGATGAGTGAAAAGAAGCCCATAAGACCAGGTTGAAATCGGCCAGGTTCAGCCTAACAACAGATGGCCACCTTTGCAGAAGATCTTTAACCGGTCCCCTTTTGAGGTGTGTACATCCCTCCCAGGTTGAAGACTTCTTATATGAAATACATAGGGTTATGTGCAAGCCATGTTGGGGACAGATCACTTGCCCATAGGGCCATTACTCAGGGGTACTAGAGGCCCTACATGCAGAAGGATGCTGAAGCCTACGTCAGAAAGTGTGAGAAATGTCAAAGGTTTGCACCTTTGATACGTCAACCAACAGCAGATTTAAACGCAGTATCCCTTGGCCATTTGCCTAGTGTGGCATGGATCTTGTTGGACAACTGCCCCAAGTAACTGGGCAAAGGAAGTTTCTGTTGGTAACAACTCATTACTTCACAAAGTAGGTAGAAGATGAACCTTTTGCGAAGATTCGAGATATTGACGTGAAGAACTTCATATGGAAGAACAGCATCACCAGGTTTGGGATCCCAAGGGCAATAATAGCAGACAATGGTACACAGTTTGACAATAAGCTAATCAAAAGCTTTTGTGCAAAATACAAAATCAAGAACTACTACTCTACTCCAAGTTTCTCACAGAGTAGCGGTCAGACAGAAGCATCCAATAAGACTATCTTGAATGGGATAAAAAACAGGCTGGAAGCAGCAAAGGGAAAATGGGTAGAGCAGTTGCCCAATGTACTCTAAGCATATTGCACTATGCCGATGAGATCAACTAAGGAATCTTCATTTGCCATAGCTTATGGAAGTGAAGTAGTTATCCCATTAGAAGTTAGCATTCCAGGGATCAGAACCTAGGGAGTGCAAAATGGTACTAATAAGGCATTTCTAGCCCGAGATCTAGACCTACTGAAGGAGAAAAGAGAGAGAGAGAGAGAGTAGCAATTCGGCAGGGAGCATACCAGTAACAACTTGCTAAGGCTTACAACAAGAAGGTCAACCTAAGAGAGTTCAAAGTTGGGGACCTTGTGCTGAGGAAAGTAGTTGGCAACAAGAAGGATCTTAGAGAGGGCAAGCTAGGCCCAAATTGGAAAGGGCCTTATAGAATCATTTCGGTCGCTGGCAATGGGGCATATCGGCTTGAGGACCGTGATAGCAAAGAGTTGCCAAGACTCTGGAACACTTGCAACTTGAAGTTTTTTTTTATCATTAGTCTTTTGTCTTTCAAAAGTTTATGTCATAATTTTATTAGCCGAAGTAATAATAAAATTTTAGTTCGATTTTTATGAATTTGAAATTTGTGTGATAGGACTGACCAGTCCTATGGCAATGTTTCTAAATGAAACATGATGAATAAATTAGACTTATTATATAGAAGAGTTGAATTATACTTGCATATAATAAAGTTGAATTAAGTTGGCGATGTTTCTAAATGAAACATGACGAATAACTTAGACTTATTATATAGTAGAGTTGAATTATACTTGCATATAATAGAGTTGAACTGAGTTGGCCATATTTCTGAATAAAACATGAAGAATAACTTAGACTTATTACATGATAGAGTTGAATTATATTTGCATATAATAGAGTTGAACTAAGTTGAGTTAACATAGACTTGCCATGGAACTAATTTGCTTTAGTTGGATTAACAGAGAAGCCAAGGTTGAACACCTCGGCTGCTCTTTGTTTGAATCTAACTTTGGCGAGAGACCATAGAAACATGCTTAATGTGAACTTAAGTGAAACTTAGATTCACATTAGGGGCAGGGAGTAGGAATGCTAAACAGATCTGGGGACTTGTTGACATTCTGCAGAAGAATTTACAAGCTAAAATGGGCTTAACACTTGTTAAAATTTACAAGTTCAAGTTAGCCAAGGTGTCTAACCAGGCTGTCAAGCTTGGAAAGGGTGAAGTCTTAATAGAAGATAGCATATGGAGGTAAAAAAAAAAAATCAATACTGAATAACACTTGTAAAAATATTTTGATATTGTTAAAGTGTTAGCCGAGGTATGCTAGTAGTTGGCCGAGGAAAATAGTCAAGGTTTATATCCAAGGTATTATATCTCGGAGTTACTATACAGTTAAAGTATACTTTGAAGAAATATAAAAATATTCTAAGTATGGAAGTAAAAAAGGCATGAAAGAAAGCAGTAAATATGCATAAAAGAAAAGAAGGCATACATTCAACACTTGGAAAAAAATATAAGACTTGCATTCAAAAAAAAGACAAATTGTTCAAGTACATAAACTGGCACATCAGCCCGACAAAACAAACACTATTCAAAACAAAGGAAAAAGTACAAACAAAGAAAAGATTCTGAACAGACTATTCTGCATCGGCGGTTGGCTACGTTTCGACCTCAACAGACAGTTAGGAGAGCTTCTCAGCAGCCTTCTCGGTCTCAATCTCTAGAAGAGTCTTGTCAAGGCTCTTGTCAGCGCTTTCAACCTCGACTTCAGGCATGACTTTAGGCATGTTCTTGGGGACCTCGTCCTTGTCGTCCTGAGTCAAGTCCACGGCTTGCTCATTCAGAGTTGGAGACTTGACCCCAGCAACTTCAGTCTTCTCCTCCTTGTCGACCTCAACTTCTTCATCCTCCTCAACCTCATCCTCAAATTGGCTTGGAGTGGGAGGGAATGGCATGACAAGTCAACTCTCGTCCCAATGGGGCGAGTCGTCAAGGACAACCAACTCCTTCAAAGCAGCCATCCAACCAAGGGTCTAACCCCTGTTACAGGCCTATTTGACTTGCTTTTTGTATTCATCAAGAACGCCGGTTGCCCCTTCGACATAGGCCTTCTCATCCGCCTCCTTTATCTCGACTGCCTTGGTAGCAAGCGCCGCTTGCAGCTTGGTCTGGGCTTGAGACTCCTTATCTTTGGCCTCTTTTGCCTCGGCCTAAGCAACCTGGGCAACATTTTTTGGTAGCCTCGGCATAGTCTTTGGCTTTCTTCAGGGCTAACTCAGTAGCCTTGGCCTGATCCAGAAGACCTCAGATACGAGCCTCGGCTTTGTTTAGTGAAGTAAGGAATTTGGCTGCCTCATTTATTTTTTGGGTTAATTCTTTCTTGAACTCATCGGTCTTGACTATAAGGGAGTGACCCTGCTGGATAGCTTGCAAGAATGTAAATAAAATTCATTGAGTATGAGAACCAGAGTTGAAATTAAACCAAAAAATTATAAGTGTTGAGACTTACCAAGGCACAATGCTGCATCATCATTGCATTATTTTCATACTCCGAAAGCTCGACCATCCGATTAATGTCGGCTGGGAGTAGAACGGCAGTGGAAATGGTGGCACCAACTTCTAGACTGTTAAGCGTGCTGTCCCCAACTAGAAGAGGTCGGTCTTGGACCTTGACAGATGGAGTCCAAGGAGCGTTGGCGCGAAAACCAGTGGGCTCTACTTTTTGGATTGTGGTGGTCCAGATGCCTCAGCCTCGGCAGGCCTCTTCCCGGCAGACATGGACTTCTCTGTTTCAGCCAATTTTGAAATTGGCACTGTATCCTCTGACTCCACCTCAGTGGCGCTAGGTTTGGCCTTAGCTCTTTTAACCCTTTTTGCCTTGGGTTTTTGTTGAGATTGAGAAGGACTGGAGGAGTGAACTGACACCACGCTTGGGATATCAGCAAGAAGGTCATCCGGGATGATTTTTGCACGACCCATTTCTTCGACGGTAGTGGCAATGGTAACTTTGGTACCGAAGCAGATTTCTGGAAGTGCAGTAGGTGGGTTTGCTGGATCGTAAGCCGACACCTCAGAGTTTTGGCATTTACGGCTACGAGTTTTATTGGTAGGAGTGGAAACTAGAGCTTGGCATCAACGTTGGCGTTAGGATGGAGGAATTAGTTGAGGGGCAGAAGTGGTTGGCTGCTCAACTGGGTCAGAGGTGGAGGCCTGGTCTGGCCTTGGAAATGAAGCTGTTTGAGGAGTTGAAGCAGATGGAGGAGTCTTGTTGCGCCTAGGAACGTCGAACAGAACTGACTTGTATGGGGATATAGTAGAGTAGCAAAGGAGCTTTACGAAGGTCAATAGACAGTCCTAGTAGCCTCTTCAAGTCTTTGCTGGGGAAGAAGGATTGGCAGAAGTTCTTTGATGGTTGGAGAAGAGCTGCAAAAGATAAAAAACAGATATTAGAACAGATAAAGGGAATAAAGTTGTAAAGTCTTAAACAGAGAGGTTGACATGTAGTCCTTACCCTCATCCTCATTAAACACCAATTGGCGTAAAGGGAAGAGATGAAGATCATTATCTAGAGCAAATTCCCAGTTACCCGAGACAATCGGGTAATCATCTCCAGCACCCTTGTTAGAGTCTGGGAGGTCGGCTATGATTTTGTAGGCTGTGGATCTCTGTTTGACGTAGTAATGTAGCCTTTTTTAGACTTTAGGTCACACATGGTATAACAAAATTGGATGTCGGCAAGTGTTATCCGAGTGTTTTCTCAGCGAGCTAGGGCAATTGTATCATTAATGACCCTATAGGAGTTAATAGCTAGCTGCATAGGGTTGAGTTTGTAGTAGTAGAGGATTTCCCTAAACAGGATGTCTAAGGGAAGCTGAAATCCACACTCGATAAATGCTACCATAGGAAAGGGCATGGAGTCCCCAACTGGCATAATAGAGCCTTCCTCTCTAGCCAACCTAATTTGAACATCCACTGGAATGGAAAACTCTTGCCTAAAGTACTCTAGCTTGGCAAGGGTGTCAACTCTCCACCTAAACATTCCCATGATGTCGGCTTAGGAAGGATTGGTGCAAAATTTCAGAAAATAATATTTGGTATGGGTTTGAAAACCTCGGCTAAACCCTAAACTGGCACCGGAGTTAGGATTTTGAAGATCTAAAGGGATCTTGTTTTAGTTTTCCTAAAGAACAGGGTTCTAAATCAAATCCCAAACCTAAGTTTATACTGAAATAAGAATCACAGGCAAGAATTTGAACACAAAGCAAGACAAAACAAAAAGGAACACGAATTAGAATCAAGAAAGCAACATCCAAGAAACATGAAAAGTACAGATTCATGAACACTGAGTGAGTGTGTGAGAGACAGTGTGCAAAAGTCAAGACAAGCAAACATGATTGGCATTCTAGTGATGAACTTCGAAGCACAATGCATATACAAGAAACGAGAAATGATTCGTAGAGATAGAGTATAGCTACAAATATAGATGCAAAATAGCAATAGACAGAATGTATACAGGTGATGGATTCAAATAAAATAAATAAATAAATCAAAAGAATAGTGAAAGACTGAACTTAAAGAGGAAAGAAATTGTGAACTTACCGAGTGAAATGGACACTAGAATGAGGCTTGCCGAAAACAGACGATGTGAGTATTTGAAACCAAATGGCTGAAAGCTCGTTGGAGGAGGTGATTAAAGCAGTTGCAGAGAGCTCGAAGAAACAGCAATGGAGGTTGGGGAATTGTTAGAGAGAGAAAATCTTGAGCACAGAGAGAATACGAGAATACGAAGTGAGAAGATGAAGAGAGAGAAAGAGATTTTTGTTAAAAACTAAAAAGATGGAAAAAAGAAGTGAATACACCTTGGATGACGTGCCTGTCAGGTGGCATGCGCAGAAACCACGTGATCTGATAGCATGTGTCAGGTACAAACCAATGAGAGAAGGACGCGTGGCAAAAATGGTTGAAAAAACTGTGCATGACAGCTCATATGCAAAAATCTTGGAGTTCTTGATTTAATGAGGCAAAACCCTCGGCTAGAGGAGCGATTTTGATTGAAAAAACTTAAAGAACTTGGTTTTTGGTTCTTGGTTTGTGACGAGTGGACAGTTGAGTCCTGGGTACATGAACTCAACTAGAAATGATCTCTAGCGTACGAATTTCAATCGACATGGTAAATGAACTAGCGATGTAGGTTCCATCACCTCAAGTTGCCGAGGTAATATAATCTAGGGAGCAATTGTGAGGGCATATTTTGTGAATGACAACACGTGGCCAAGGTGACGCCGAAACGTCAACCGAGGTGCCACGTGGTCTGGTCACTTACCAAGATGATCTCGGCCAGACCGAGGTTATCTGCGAAGATATCGGAATCCGAGATTAGTGGATAAGGGACAAGAGTCCTAAGACCAGGGAGGATCTTGGTCTAGATAAAGATAAAGCTCTTAGGGAGTTTATCCCTATCTGATTGAGGATCCAAGATAAGTATTGAGCCTGAGTCCACTGAAGTAAGGCTCCTACAGGGATTAGGTCAGTGTTGGCTATAAAAACAGGGCAGTCTCATGGGTCTAATGCATGCTTTTTATGTTTGGTCTAGTGAGTTAAGCACTATTGGTTATCTTTGAGAAATATTTGATTACTAATTTGATCGTCGGAGTGCCCCTCGGTGGACGAACCACCGCCGGATTCTTATCTTTCTGTGACAGGTTGTTCGAGCTTTATCTATTCTGGCAGTGCTCTCCAGTTGAGTTCCCTGTTTGGTTGTGTGGTCAGAAATCAACACCCACACCAAGTTACACAACAATGAGAACAAAGACCAGTGTTATCTTTGTGACAAACAATAGGAACTGACTTCAAAACCTTATTGAACTTCTCATGAGGGGGATGACGCAATCTTTGGTGCCAAAGTTTGGAAAAGGTGCATTGAGAAACATGTGCTTGAGAAGAGGATGATGATGAAGAAAATAGATTCAATGCATAGGAAAGAAAACCTTTAGAAAGAATTGCCTTCGAAATTTTGTCCTGGACAACAAAGGAAGTATGACCCAATACTTTTTGTTGACATTCTGGGAGATAACTTAACTAGTGTCATATGTAATATTTTAAGACTACCAAATAATCACTCCATCTAATGACTAATTCCATTAGGGTTTTAATCACAACCAAATCTAATAAGTAAGAGCATCTCCAATCAAAATTTTAAATTCGGAGGTGTCAAATTTTTTTTAATGTTTATTTGGCAATTTAACATCTTAAAATTGGCTTTTTTGCCTTTTTAAAAAAAAGTATGCAAAAAAAAAAATTATAGAAATATGATGTGGCCTAAATAAGACAATAAGCCAATAAGTTAGCCTTTTTTTTTTTTCTACTAGTATTGATTGTCTTCATGCCATCTGATCTTGAATTTGTGCCAATTTTTCCTGAGAATTAATTTTATTTGGTTGTTTTTATGTTATTGTATTGTATTATTTTGAATTTATGTTTTATTTATGTCATGTTCATGTGTGATATTAAAAAATTTGAACACTTAAAAATACCAACACTAACTTTACTCTTTTATTTTTTGATGTTATTGTATCATTTTCTTTTTAGATTCTTTAGAAAAAATAAGTGAAGAGTTAGAAGAGGGAGACAAATGGCAATTTTGTAAAGTGGTTTGGAGATTCCTTCTCTTTGTAATGAGTAATTCTACTTACACCACATTTTAATCTCATTGCACTCAATTTTTTTATTACAATTTTGTTCTTATATGAAATTACCAAAAGACGTAAACCTTAAAATTTTCTAACCGTAATTTTTTTTGACACCCATCTCTCCTGTGATATTGTCATCGCCATTGCATCACCATTACCTGTCATATTCACCTATTCACCACAACACCACCGTCTGCCACCTATCTTCTCCACCTTCGGCTACCTCCCCACCTTGCAACCATCTCTGTAACCTTGCCCTACTCTGTAATCCCACCAACCAACCTCAAACACCGTCGCTTTGCTACCCACTGCAACCACTACTCCCACCCCTGTGACTGTTACCATTACAGTCTGATGACCCACCACCCTTGCAGTGCTTAACTTCGAAACCTATCCATGACCACCTTTACGACTCATCTGTGGCCAATCTATTTTGTCACCAACGTTGCTTTTTCTTCTCCAGTTGGCCATCTCGTAACCCTAGATATGTGAGCGTGTGTATGAGAGAGAAAGAAAGAGAGAGAGAATAAGAGAGAGATTATAGTGGCAAAGGGTTTAAGATGGGAGGGTTGCGATGGTAAGGGACCGAAAGGTGTTGGCGGTGGTTGTGGCGGTCACTAGAAGAAGGAGGCTGGGCAGGAAGGTTTTAGTGTGGGAAAGGGAGTTGCTAGTAGGGGAGGGATTGGGGGGTGGAGGTCGAAGGTGGCGACAATAGTTACCGTAGATGGCGACAATGGTTGCTGGAGATGAGTAGAGATAGGGTTTGGAAAGTTGGAGTATAAGAGGAGGGTAATTTGGTATTATCATAAGTGTAAAGAGAAAGAGTCAAAATTTTGAATTTTTTTATGTGGTGTAATAAGAAATTTAGTGTAATGAGTTAATTTGGTTATGTAAATGGAATTACTCCTTTGTAATGGGTGATTCTAAATAGACCCTAATTTTTTGGTTAGGTACCTCACCTTTCTACTATTTTAATATCATTTTACCCTTTAGGTAATTGGTTTAAATGGCCAATATCTTAATTTGACCACCCCTACCTCTGGCCAGTTCCAACCCAAGTCAGTTTTGTCTAAGGATTTGGCTTTTTTTAAGTTGTCATCTCAATTTAAGGGAGTGTTTGGGTTTGGTAGGCCCATTTTATAACAAATTTCAGTGATCCGAATAGTTTGCTTTCTTTTTTTAGAATCGTTGAGTAAAATATTCATGCAAAAAATCAATATGATTGTATATCAGTAGCTATATATTTGAATCATATTCATTTTAAAAAAATGGATGACATTTATAATTTCAAGAATAACCATTCATTTGTTATAGTATAAATTTAATTTGAACATATAGCTACTAATTTCCGATCATCTCATTTTTTTTTAACATGAATATTTTACTCAACGAGTCATAAAAAGTGAATGGTTCGGATTATCAAAATGAGACTTGTGACTCAAGTTCTCTCATGTTAAGCTGTGAATATGAAAGAAACATTGGGTAAAATAAATTTATTATATTGCGTGGACTAGTTATTTGTGAAGATCTCAAATTTAAAAATATTAAATTTCCAAATAAAACAAATTGATTGAAGATGTAGGATTAAAAACCTCGTGGGATTAGTATATAATTAGATGAGCAAATAGCACAACTCTAATTTAGGAACCAAGACCCCATGCCAAAATGCTTCTTCCTACATCTTGTGATGTTTGTATAAATAGAAAATATTATTGATAAATCAGACTTGCTGTCCTATAATTTATCTCTGCTGTTAATTTGATATTTGTAATTTAATTGTATAAATTTTATCTTTGGATTTTTTACATGATAATTTAGTTCAATTAAAAACACTTTTGTAGAATTTCGACTAAAATTAAAGGGTAAAATAGTAACCAACTCTACACTCATAGTTCCAATGATTTGTCTCTTATATCAATTTGGTATTTGTAGTTCTAACGCATCAATTTTACGGTGGGACAAAGCTGATTCATCTTTTTTAAGTAATTAAGAGACGAGAGATGACTTGCACCAAGTGTCTTTTGTAAGGAGAACTTATGTATAGGTACTTGTGGGAGACGGATATTACTGGATCAATAAGGACGAATAGACCCGTCCGGTCCGAAACGTAGATTCTATTTGGCATTGATCCTAGTCAACCGAAGAGCCGAATATAAGTAATCGGCACTCCAACCAGTAGAGCAAAGGCCGAGTAGAAGTACGTGTAAAGGATCGTGGATGGGCCTGGTCCTAAGGCCCAAAGAGAATACTATAAATATGGGATCATCAGTCAGAGAAAGGTATGTGAGAACTATGACACTTAACTTAAAATACAAGTAATTAAGAGAGTAGAGACTGACTTGCCCGTCGGAGTGCTAATGCCGGCACCCCCGACCGGAGTTCTAATTTTTTTTTAGGTGGCTAACTGAGGATCACGAGCGTCCCCCAGGATCAGAAGAGTATTTCCAAACCACATCCCCACAATTGGCGCCGTCTGTAGAAATACTCAAATACATCCATGGGGGCGTAACAGAAGACTGTAGACGTCCCCAAATGTCCCGGGAGGGAAATCTTGTTTTGCTCATATGGGCTCGCTACAGTTCAGGACTCAAATGTCACGGTCCTATATCTAATCTCGCAGAGTGCAATGCAAGACCGATGAATCATCAAAGAGTCCAAATCTAGCAAATCGTTTTTGAAAACAGATTTTTTTTGAAAGAAGTGCTAAACATGGACTGCTTTGCCAGATACAAAGTCGCCACCTAAATATTTTATTTTGGGGAATTTAGGAAACCCTGAATTAAAAACCTCGTGGGATTAGTATATAATTAGATGAGCAAATAGCACAACTCTAATTTAGGAACCAAGACCCCATGCCGAAATGCTTCTTCCTACATCTTGTGATGTTTGTATAAATAGAAAATATTATTGATAAATCAGACTTGTTGTCCTATAATTTATCTGTGCTGTTAATTTGATATTTGTAATTTAATTGTATAAATTTTATCTTTGGATTTTTTACATGATAATTTAGTTCAATTAATAACACTTTCATAGAATTTCGACTAAAATTAAAGGGCAAAATAGTTCACCCACTCTACACTCATAGTTCCAGTGATTTGTCTCTTGTGTCAATTTGGTATTTGTAGTTCTAACGCATCAATTTTACGGTGGGACAAAGCTGATTCATCCTTTTTAGGTAATTAAGAGACGAGAGATTAATTGCACCAAGTGTCTTTTGTAAGGAGAACTTATGTATAGGTACTAATAGGTGAACTTTGTCCAACAGGTCTTGTAAAAATTAATGGCCTTTTTTTTTTATCAAACACTATTAAAGAACGTCACAAATTGTTAATTTTCAACGACATTTTGAAAATTTTATTACAAAAAATGTCACTAATTATAAGTTTTAACAACAGTTTAAAAAAATGGTCACAAAAAAGGTCATTAGTTTTCAACTTTCAACGATAGTTTAAAAAATTTGTCACAAAAAAATATCACTAATTGTAAGTTTTAGTGACAATTCATAAAAGATGTGACAAAAAAAGTCACAAATAGTCAGTTTTTAGTGACATATGTAAAAAAATGTCACAATGCTACGTGGTCAATTTTTTGTTAATTTATTAAGACCTATTGATAGTTTACCTTTTTTTAAATTCTTTTTTTTGTTGAGAACACCAAGTAAACAATGCTATGTGGCATTTCGGGACTATCGGTAATTTTCTCACATTACGTGAGTTTTGTCAAGAAAATTGATATATAAATTGCACTAAATAAAACCCTGTGTAGGCAATGATACATAGTATTTTGAAACTATCAATAATTTTCTCACATTACATCGGTTTCAACAAAAAAATTGCCATACAAGCTACAATAAGAAATATTAAATTAACAAAATAATAAAATTTTCATATTAAGTGGACTAATTATTTGTAGAAATGTTAAATTTTAAGAAAATTTTGTGATACACACTTTAAAATATATATATTATATGTCTCAGTTATAGCTTATGTGATTTTAGTTATGACCTATTGTGGTGTTAGTTGTGACTTAGTTATGGTTCATTATTAGGTTGATTATGACTTAATTATGACATATTGTGGTTATAATCGAAGAGGTTCTTAGTTATACTTCAAGTGGTGTTTGATTATAACACACTGTGGTATCTATCTATATATTACATAAGAAAAATGGAGTTTCTAACCCACAAGTTTTGTGGGAGTTCCAAATTCCAAATCTAAATTTCATAATTTTTTTATTTTTGAAAATTAAAAAAATTTCTATTGGCTAACTGATAAGAGTATGAGTTCCAGTGGTAACTTAAAGGCTCAAGCTTCAAAAAAGCTTACGTTGCAGCCTTAAGAAGAAGAGCAGCTCAGATAGATGAAGCCTCAAATAAAAGCTCAAAAGAATAGGCCATAGCTGCAGCCGCAGCTGCAGCTCACTCAACACAAATGTATGCTAGTGAATGGCATGAGTAATGAGTTAGACAGAAGTGGGTTATATATGTAGTGAGAGAAATGTAGGAGTTAGATAGATACAGTTAGCTAGATATAGTTAGTTAAGAGTTTGTTATAATAAACTCTTAACAACTTGTATATGTACCTGCAACAGAGATATTATTGAATAAGAAAGATCAAATTCATTTTCTTGTTATGGTATCAAAGCCTTGAGCTCTCACGAGCACCAAAGTTCATCAATGGAAAATCCTCTTTCTTTTTCATCTGTTTCTCAATAAATTCCACAAAATCTAAATATCCTTCTTTTGAATTTCAATTCCTTCGTGACTATAAAGTTAGACTCTACAAACTATTTGATTTGGAAAAGTCAAGTCCAGAATGTATTATGAACAATAGATCTTCTTGAATTTGTTCTTGGATTGGTTCCTTGTCCAAACTCTGAGATATTTGATTCTTCTAGTAAAAATATAGCAAATCCATTGTTTTTGCAATGGAAGATGATCGGTGCACATCTGCTTAGTTCACTTACTGTTACACTATCATCTCATGTGTTTGCTTTAGTTCTTCAATATCATCATTGTTTTAAAGTTTGGATTACATTGGAAAAACGATATACTTCACTATCTCGTTTTCATATTCATTAATTGAAGAATAAATTGCAGTCTGTTACGAGAAAAGGTTTAACCATGAATGAATATCAGAATCAAATAAAAGAAATCTCATATCAGTTTCGTTTTGCCTCATTTATGATTGATGATGTAGATCTTATGCTCTTAACTCTGAATGGCTTGCCGGAAGAGTATGATGCTCTTAAAACAACCATACGTGCTCGAATGGAATCCACTACAATGGATGATTTGTGTTCACTCTTGAGTTCTGAAGAAACACATATTGAGAACAAGGCTCAACTTGTTGTTCTTGACACTGCAGTGGCTTATGTTGCAATCAAAGGTTCGGAAAATTCACAATCTTATCATCAAGCTTCAAGATCATATTCTACAAATCCTCAAGGTTATAGAGGTCGTGGTCAATTTCGTGGTTCTAGAGGAGGTCGAAGCAGAGGTGGAAGATTCAATTGACCTACCAAAGGCAAATATGGAGGAAATCACTATAATTCAAACAACAATGGTTGGCAGATCTATGGAGGTTATAATCCTAATGCCTTTGATTGTTGGTGGTGAATGGACCCTAATTTTCAACCTCAACATTCAATTTTTTCTTCACAATTCTCTCCTAATGTTGTGCCTCAACCAAGAGCTTATTTTGTTACAAGTGCTCAATCATCTTCTTCACTTGCTTCCTCTACTCCTTGGTACGTTGATTTTGCTGCCACAAATCACATCACCAATAATCTTACTAATCTTCATCTCTATCAACCATATCAAGGACAAGATCAGGTCACTGTAGGAAATGGTCAAACTGTTCCTATACAGCACATTGGTAAGGGCTTGTTTCCAACTTCTAAATATTCTTTTCAACTCAATCATATTCTTCATGCTCCAAACATTGGTTCAAGTCTACTATTTGTTCATCAATTAGCAAAAGACAATAATTGTTCAGTTACTTTTGATGCTAATTCATTTGTTATTCATGACAAACATACGAGCCAAATACTGCATAAAAGATCTAATGTGAATGGTCTGTATCACTTTGTTGCATCTTCACCTTCATCATTACCTTGGGCTCATATCACTCAATCATGAGTTTCTTTACCTGTTTGGCATCAAAGACTTGGTCATCCATCTCTTTTGAAATTTCATCATGTTGCTAAGCATCTACCTACTGTTTTTAGGAATAAAGAATACCAATATTTTGTTTGTACTCCATGCAGTGTTGCTAAGGTTCACATATTACCTTTCAAATTTTCAAGTACCATTGTCAAACAACCTTTTTCTCTTGTACACAATGATGTGTGGGGACCCTTTAATACTTCTACTTCTAGTTATAAATACTACTTGTTGTTTGTTGATGACTTTACAAGAATTTCATGGATCTATCCTCTTCATGTTAAGAGTGAAGTGTTTTATACTTTCTTACACTTTAAATCTTATGTTGAAACTCAGTTTTCTACTTCATTACAAGTGTTAAGAACATATAATGGTATTGAATTTGTTAACAAACAAATGCATGATTATCTGGTTACTCATGGTATTATTCACCATCTTACTTGTCCATATACTCCTGAGCAAAATGGAGTGGCAAAGTGAAAATCGCAACACATAACTGCGACTACTATTGCTTTGTTGTATCAATTATCTATTCCTCTTCAGTTTTGGTTTGAGGTAATGGCAACTGCAGTATTTCTCATTAATAGATTGCCTAGTTTGTCTCTTGGTCATAAGTCTCTTTTTGAATTATTTTTTAAAACTCTGCTTGATTATAGCTTCCTTAAAGTCTTTGGGTGTGAGTGTTTTCCTTGGCTTAGGCCTTATGCATCTCATAAATTGGCTCCTAGGTCCGTCCCTTGTGTGTTCATAGGTTACCGTCCTACTGACAAAGGCTATAGATGTTTGGATCCTAGCTTAGGAAAATTTTTCCTCTCTAAACATGTCACTTTCCATGAAACTTGTTTTCCCTATGCTACTAACTCTTCTCAGTCTTCTAGCTTATCTGTTATTCGGTCTTTCTTTCAGATCAACCGTATTCTTTCTAAACCTACATTTCTTTCTTTTTCTCTTTTCACTTTTAGCTCTTCTGTACCACCTCTTATATATGTTCTTTCTATTTGTTCTTTTGTCCAAGCTCTATCAGTGTCAGTCCCCTCTATAAATGTACCTAATATTGCCTCACCTGCTTCGTCACCTTCTTTACTTGTTCCATTACCCCCTATCTCTGTATGTTTGTCTCCAACTTCTACTTCTCATTTTACTCCTGAACCTCCTATCATTCCTTCTCCTATTCCCATTCAATATATTGCTATTCATCTTCATCTGCCTCCTTCTTCTTCTACTACTCTCAATACTCATCCTATGATCACTAGGTCCAAGGCATGTCATCTTACTACTTCTGCACCCATTGATCTCTCCACTATTGAACCTACTTCTACTACTCAGGCTTTACTCTCTCCTCTATGGATTGTAGCCATGAATGAGGAGTTTCAAGCTCTTCAAAAGCAGGGAACATGGACCTTGGTTTCCTTACTCCCTAATAAAAGTGCCATTGACTGCAAGTGGGTTTTCAGAATTAAGAAAAATTCTAATGGTATTATTGCCAGATACAAGGCTCGATTGGTTCAGCAAGAGGGCGTGGACTATCAAGACACCTTCAGTCCAGTTTCTAAGTAACCAACAATAAGGATCTCGTTATGTCTTGTTCTGCAACAAAATTGGATCCTCAAGCAATTGGACATCTCCAATGCCTTTTTACGTGGGAAATTACAAGAAGAAGTGTACATGGTTCAACCTCAAAGGTTTATAGATGCTTCTTATCCTACTCATGTATGGAAGCTTCAAAAAGCCTTGTACTCTATTCCACCTTTACTACATTCTTATTTACTCAAGGTTTTCACCATCGTCACTTTGACTCATCTTTGTTCATCAAAAAAACCTCTACTCATCTTACTATCCTACTCATCTATGTAGATGACATTTTGGTTACTGGTAGTGATTCCTCGGTCATTGAGTCCTTAATTTCTAAGATACATGTTGCTTTCTTCATAAAAAAGTTAGGAGATATTTCCTACTTTATTGGGATTTCAATTCACTCTCATTCTCAGGGTTATTTTCTTTCCCAACTAAAGTATGCTACTAAATTGCTTTATAAGGCAGATATGGTGGAGTGTAAACCTTGCTCTACTCCTATGGCTGTTAAGCCTTCCATCTCTTCTTCTGATGCTTTACCCTTACTCTGAGCCTGCTTTCTATAGGAGTTTAGTTGGTGCCCTTCAATACTTGACTATTACCAAACCTGTTATTACTTTGGCTATAAATCAAGCCTGCCAGCATATGCAAGCCCCTACTATTGCTAATTTTGCCATGGTTAAAAGATTACTTCGTTGTATAAAAGGCACTCTTTCTCATGGTCTGAGTTTTACTCCGGGGCCCTTTAATCTTCATGTTTTTATTGATGCAAATTGGGCAGGTGATTCCTTGGATCACCGGTCAACTTCTGGGTTTTGTGTTTTGGGACCCAATTTAATCTCATGGTATGCTAAAAAGCAACCTAAAATCTCTTGTTCGTCTACAGAGGTTGAGTACAAGTTCATGGCTACTACAACTGTTGAACTTGTCTAATTACAATAGTTGCTTAAGGATCTTTGTGTTCCCTCTTATTCTCCTCATGTATTATTGTGTAACAACATCTCTACTGTGGCTTTAGCCTCCAATCCTGTTTTTCATTCACAGTCCTGATTAAGGCCGAAATGTACATCATTGAGGCCGTCAATTAGAATCTCTTAACTTCACTTGCTGGTCAAACTGTATATTTTATGTGTGTTGAGTGTCAATCAGGTTGTACATCGTCGGAGCATAAAATGAGCAAAAAGACAGAATTTGGGCAGAGTTGACTTTTCCGCACGTGCGTTGACTTTTTCCGCACGTGCGTTGACTTTTTCTGAGAAAGTCAAACCGACGTTTTAAACCTGTTTAGACGAGATTGGAAGTATAAAAAGGCAAGAAAAAGGCTGGATTAGGGTTCTGAAATTGTTTTGACCTAAAGAGAGAGGCTAGGGTTTGAAAAAGAGGAAGAAACAAGAAGCTTCAAAGATGTCTCCCATGGTGGTTCCTTCTCCATCTAACTCCTCCCACTCCTCCATGAGTGGCTAGTCTCCTTTTCTAGGGTTTTGAAGAAACCCTAGCCATGTAATAGGTTTTTCTTTTTTTGATTTTATGTTATGTAAAGGTTTGAACCATTGTATGGTGTTTTAGAAATTCTTTATATATAATTTTCATTATCTTTTCAAATATTTGACTTTCTGTGATTGTTGAATATTATCCATACATGAGTTTTCTATTCCTTCACATTCAAGGTATGGGACGAACCATGCTGTGAGGAACGAGTCGTATCACTACCCTAGTTTAGAGTGAACGATTCGTATTACTTGAGATGGTTCGTGCTCGTACATTGAATATGATGATCTTCTTGTTAAATGCTTTGAGCTTATAGTTGCGAAGCATTAATCCGTTCAAACCATAGCATAATTAATTTCAATTAGAAAGCCTAATTATGTGGTTAGTGCTAAATTCTCTACCCTAGGATTTTTCCCAATTCAGTAAGCCCAATTTCATTTATTATTGATAATTTAATTCCTTAGTTTAATTTACTCGTTATTAAATTAGGTTATAAACAACCAATCTTTTTATCAAAATTAATTTAGGAATTTGACAATTAAATTAGTTTAATTTCACAATAGTCCCTGTGGATCGATACCTGGACTTGCCATTATTCTGATAGAATTTGGTATAGTTTAGTATTTAATTTTGGTGTGTTCAACGACCCATCAAATTTTGGCGCCGTTGCCGGGGACTTCTGGCGAAATTAGTTAATTTAAAGTTACATTCTTATTTTAATTTTTAGTTTAGGATTTTATGCTTTTGGTGTTGCTAAGTGTGCAGAGCGTTTGAAATTGGAGCTATCACTGAAGTGCAAGCGGAGCACAGCCGAGCTTTAAAAAAAAAAAAAAAAAAAAACCGCAGCGCTAAAGTGAGTAAACAAAAGCAAACACTCACAAGCAAAGCACCAAAGTGCTAAAACGGAAGTCAAAGCTCAAACAGAGGTTGGAGACAACGTCTACACGCCAACCATCCGTAAGACTAGTAAAGCGTTTTCGTTAAACCGCTATGAGTATTTCTTCCTTTGGTATTTTGCTATTCATACTTAGTGCACAGAGTCGGAACTTGTTGTGTGTGTTTGGGTAGTGTATGCACGGGCGTCGTTCTTGTCGCCCTGAATTGTGGAGTTTGGACCTTGAACTAGAAAGGACCCTTAAGAGACTTAGGACCTCTGCTCATATTCCTAGGCTTGAATATTCATACAATGAGCCATTAGAGATGGCAGATCCTAATGTCCCGAATAAGCCTAACCGGACACTTAAGGATTATTTTACACCCACCGCATATACATCACCATCATGCATCCAATTACCCAATACCACTGCTGCTCATTATGAGATTAAGTCCAGCACTATACAAATGCTCCCATCATTCCATGGACTAACTCATGATGACCCTTAAAAGCATTTGAATGAATTTCTGGAAATTTGCTCGACAATGAGGATCCAGAATTTCACAAATGAGGCCTTAATGTTGCGATTGTTTCCATTCTCGTTAAAGGATAAAGCCAAACACTGGCTAATTCTTTACCTACTAATTCAATCACAACTTGGGACCAATTACAGCAACGGTTCTTGGAGAAGTACTTTCTCATAGGTAAAGCCAACCAGCTTAGGCGAGCCATCACAAACATTGCTCAAATGGATGGCGAGCAATTCCATGAGACGTGGGAAAGACTTAGAGACCTTCTCCAACAGTGTCCTCACCACCAAGTGCCTAATTTGCAACTTGTTCAAACATTTTATTATGGCTTAACGGAGCCGCACCGCCAAATGGTGGATTCGTCCTGTGGTGGGACATTTATGTCCAAAAATGATGCCGAGGCATGGCAATTGTTCGAGAACCTAAGTGATAATTCCCTTCACCATGCATCCGCAGCCCGGCAAGTCCGGCAACCCGTAGTTGGAGCCCCGAAAAGAGGGGGCATTTATGAGGTTGGGCAAAACCTAGAGTTAGCCCAACAAGTAGAGGCATTGTCCCGCAAGATGGACCAATTATTAGCTACGGGACATGCCCCTACCCAGCAAGAACAGCCTCAATTTCACGAGGCATGTGTTATTTGCGCGAGCCCTGCTCATGATTTGAGTGAGTGCCCTTCGGCATCACAATTTTCGGAGTTAGTCCAAAAGCATGTGAATGCGGCTCAAGGATTCTCCAACCCGGGTAATGATCCATACTCCAACACATACAATCCGTGATGGAGAAATCACCCTAATTTCTTATGGAGACCCCCTTTACAAAGCACTTCTTACAATCCTCCACCACCAAGGCAGAATTTCAATAATTTTGCCAACCAATCATCTTACCGACCACCGCAACCGTATAGACCCCCACAACCATACCGTCAACCACAACCCCCGCCTGTTCCTCAGGGCAACTCTGCCTTTGAGACTCAGGTTTTGGAAGTTCTCGCAGAACTTAAGGGGTTAGCACTGGTAGTTCACTCCCATACTCACTCTATTGCTAAGCTAGAGGCCCAATTGGGTCAAATGGCTAATAACATGAATCGAAGAGAGGAGGGAAAATTACCAAGTCAAACTGTGGCCAACGCTAAGGGACAATACGGGGCAGAGAGTTCAGGTGGGAATGGTAAGCAACATGAGCAAGTGCAGGCGGTGGTTGCTTTAAGAAGTGGTAGGGAGTTAGAGCCTCAGTCAGTTGCGTCTGATGCAACTAGAGTTAGGAAGGGTGACCACGGTGGTTCACCTAGAGAGAATAAAGGGTGAGGGGGAAACACTTAAAAGGGATGACTTAGTCTCTAACACTTCATTTGAGCCCAAGGCACCATATGTGCCTAAGGCACCCTTTCCCCCGTGCCTCGATACACCGTCCCCTTTTAATAAGAAGGCGGCATCTATGGAGGCAATGATGGATGTCTTTAAACAAGTAAAAATCAACCTCCCCCTGTTGGAGGCGATTAAGCAAGTACCATCATATGCCAAATTTCTGAAGGACCTTTGTACGCAAAAGCGTAAATCTAGGACACATGTGTCCCAAAAGGTCCTACTCACGGAGCAAGTAAGCTCCATCTTGTTGAATGACACACCTCCTAAGCTTAAGGACCCAGGTGCCCCAATCATTGCATGCATTATAGGGGACCATTTCATTGATAGGTCCTTATTGGATTTAGGGGCTAGTGTTAATTTGTTGTCGTACTCTGTGTACGAGGAATTTGGGCTTGGCGAGTTGAAGCCCACTACTGTTACTCTTCAGTTGGCTGACCGGTCCCTCAAAGTGCCACGAGGCATGATTGAGGATGTGCTAGTTAAGGTTGATAGGTTCTACTTTCCTGTTGACTTTTTGGTTTTAGATATGGAACCGGTAGCCAGTTCGAGGAAACAAATCCCAGTGATTTTGGGTCGACCTTTCTTGGCTACGGCCAATGCATGCATTAATTGTCGGACCGGGGTTATGGAAGTTTCATTTGGTAACATGCAAGTGAAACTTAATGTTTTCCAAGCATCACAACAACCTCATGAGAGAGAGGAGTGCTTATTAGTGGATGTTGTGGATGAGATTGTTGAGGAGGCTTTGCCCTCCATTCTTGTAGAGGACCCTTTGGAGGCTTGTCTAGCTCATTTCGGGTTTGAAAATTTTGATATAAAAGGGTCAGTTGAGGAGGTGAATGTCTTGCTTAATTCTTCTTCTACATCGGATTTTCCTCTGTGGAAAGCTCGGTTTGAGTCACTTCCTCCTCTGTCGAGAGAGCCTGCCACACCATCTTTGGTCACACCACCTACACTTGAGTTGAAGCCACTTCCGGCCACACTCAAGTATGTATTTTTAGGGCCCCAAGATACTTTACTGGTCATCATTACATCTGACTTGACTGCAGCGCAGGAGAGTTAGTTAATGAGTGTTCTCGTGGCACATCGAAGTGCTATAGGGTGGTCAATGGCTGATTTGAAAGGGATAGATCCCTCCGTGTGCATGCATTATATACACCTAGAGGAGGACTCCAAACCTTCTCGCGAAATGCAACGGAGACTGAATCCTAACATGAAAGAGGTGGTGAAGAAGGAGGTTTTGAAATTATTGGATGCGGGTATCATATACCCCATCTCAGATAGCAAGTGGGTGAGTCCCACACAAGTGGTGCCCAAGAAATCGAGCATCACTGTTGTTGAGAATGAAGGAGGAGAGTTAGTCCCCACACGAACCACTACTGGGTGGCGAGTGTGCATTGATTATAGGAGACTAAATTCCTTGACTAGGAAGGATCATTTTCCTTTACCCAAGGGTTTGATGGACCCATTTTATTATGATTGATAGATTGATTCCTTATTCTCTTTTCTTTCTCTTCTATGTTATAATATATATATATAAATTTGAAATTAAAACTATAGTAAATTTATGTAAGCATAATTGCTAATCACATTCTTTACTTAATGTATAATATTATATATTGACTACCTTTTTCAAATTTATTCTTTTAAGTATTTATATAGAAGTAAAAAAATGTCATTAGAATAATTTGTTTCCTTAATTTAGTTATAAATTTTACCCGTACATTATTTTTAAATTTTGAATAAAAGAAAATATAAAATATTGATTGAAGATATGTTGTATTTGTTATATTTCTTTTTTATGTGTGCAAAAAAAAGAAGACATTTAAAAATAACAATTCATATATATACAAATAATTATAAACACAACCCGTGCATAGCACGGGTGAAACACTAGTAACTAGAAAGTCGATGGGAAAATTACCCATAGGTCATGTTTGAAATATGTGTACATTACTTAATCCGTCAAATTAGGTCTTTCCTAGGGCATGCAGGTTTTTACCGTAGGTTCATCAAAGACTTTAGTAAGATATCACGTCCTTTGTGTAGTTTACTAGTTAAGGACGCGCCTTTTGTCTTTGATGAACCATGCTTAAAGGCATTCGAAACACTAAGAATGGCCTTGACCACCGCCCCAATCATGAAATCACCAGATTGGTCTCTTCTCTTTGAAATCATGTGTGATTCCTCCGATTATGCTGTCGGGGCTGTGTTGGGCCAAAGGGTCAATAAGGCACCATTTGCTATATATTATGCTAGTTGCACTCTCTCGGATGCTCAATTGAACTACACTACTACCGAGAAAGAGTTGCTAGCTGTGGTCTTTGCCTTAGACAAATTCCGGTCTTATCTCCTAGGTTCCAAGGTCATAGTCTTCACTGATCATGCCGCTTTGCAGTATTTACTATCTAAGAAAGAGACCAAACCTAGGTTGATTAGATGGATTTTGTTGCTTCAGGAATTTGATTTAGAGATCCGTGATAAGAAAGGATCTGAGAATGTGGTGGCGGATCATCTCTCCCGAATCCTCGTTGAGTATAATAGCGACCCTCTTATTTTCCATGATTCATTTTCGGACGAACAACTTTTTGAGCTGTCACAAGCGAGCCCCCCGTGGTTTGCACATATTGTGAATTACTTGGCCATTGGGCAAACTCTGCAAAATTGGTCTAAGAAAGACAAAGACCGATTCTTTTCACAGGTCAGGTATTACTTTTGGGAGGATCCGAAGTTGTTTAAATATTGCTCCGACCAAGTGATCCAACGGTGTGTACCGGAGAGTGAGGTGCATAGCATTCTTACATTTTGTCATTCTTCTGCATGTGGCGGTCATTTTAGTGGGCATAAAACGGCTGCCAAGGTTTTACAAAGAGGGTTTTATTGGCCCACCATTTTTAAAGATGCCCATCAAATTTATAGAACTTGTTTGCGCTGTCAACAAATGGGTTCGATGTCTCGATGTGACATGATGCCAATGTCTCCTATTCTTGTGATAGAAATATTTGATGTTTGGGAGATTGATTTTATGGGCCCTTTCCCGTCGTCATTCGGGTTTGAGTACATTCTCTTGGCAGTAGATTATGTGTCGAAGTGGGTGGAGGCAATAGCTACCCGAACAAACGATCATAGAGTGGTAATCAAATTTTTGCATGAAAATATCTTTAGTCGTTTTGGGTTTCCTAGAGCCATAATAAGTGATCAGGGTACACATTTTTGTAACCAGTTTTTTGAGTCGGTAGTTAAGAAATACTCTATCACCCATAAAGTTGGCACTCCATACCACCCTCAAACTAGTGGCCAAGTAGAAGTCTCAAATAGGGAGGTAAAGCACATAATTGAGAAAACGGTGAGACCGGATAGGAAAGATTGGTCACAACGGTTAATTGATGCATTATGGGCTTACCAC
>NW_021025490.1:16648-35057 GCF_004153795.1 Camellia sinensis | reverse complement strand
TTTATTTATTTATTTATTTATTTATTTTTATTTCCTATTTTCGTACCCAAAAAAAAAAAAAAAAAACATTATCTACACCTACACACTCCCAATCCCACTCCATCTGAGATTTCTCTCTCTCTCTCTCTCTCACTTTCACAACCCCACACAAACCCACCTTCTTCTTCTTCTTCTTCTTCTTCTTCTTCTTCTTCTTCTTCTTCTTCCCTTTTCTTTTTCTCTCTTCTTCCTCACTACCATCGTCTCACCGCCGGCATCACTTCCCTCTCCGTCCGGCGAAACTCCGGTGATCACCATTTTTTCCGGCGAACCTCTATTCTTTTTCTCTCTTTCTCCACTTTTTTAAGGTAATTTTTTCTTTTTCTTCTTCTCTTTCTTTTACGTAGATTTGTGAAGGTAGGAATCAATTTGTAGAGTTTTTGATTTATTTATTTATTTATTTTTTATCTTGATCTAGTGTTCATCTAAAAAAAAAAATTTGTTTAGCCATGACTGATTTATTTCTTTTTAGTATTTTTAGTGGTCATTATGATTTATTATTATTATTTTTTAATTTTATTTGTGCTCTTTTAGTTGTAGAATAAATATTGGTATTAACACTAATCCTAATTTAGTTTTTTTTATTTGTTACATTTGTTTAGTTTAAATTGCTTCGTAGTAATTCTAGTTCACTTAATTAGTTAGTGAAATTTGGTTTTATTTTTATTTTTCTTATACTTGTGTAGATAGTGATTTTATTTTTATCTTATTCTATGATGTCATTGTTCATATACTTTCTAAGTAGTTTAGTTCATTTTCTTTTATTTTATTTTCTAAATAAATAAATAAAAGTAAAAATAAAAATAAATAAATAAATAAATAAACATGTTTAGTTTTGGTTGTTTGATTCTATAATTTAGTCTATTTGGTAGTTTAGTTATTTTATTTTATAGTTTAGTTTAGTTTATTTTATAGTTTAGTTAATTTAATTTAATGACATTTTACTTCATTTATTTAATTAATTCGTTTTTACATATAATAATAAAAAAAAACAAAAAAACAAAAAAAAATAAAAAAATAAAAAAATTGGGAATTGCCTGTGGTACATTAGTGGGCAAATTTGTGCTTTCATATTTTATTTGATTCTCATGCTGGTTTCACGGGTATCTGTATTTATTGTTGGTGTGTACAGGATATGAGTCGCCGTGTCTCTGCTCGGGCCTCCAAAAAGGCCAGGGGTGCATCCTCTTCGGCGCCACCACCACCACCATCACCACCATCCTCGCCACCACCATCAGGAGACTTTCCACGGTCGGAGTGGGCTTCACGGCCTCTTCACAAGCTCACGCAGTTCAACCTGCCATTTTTCTAGCATGACGAGGACACTACTTGGGCGGTTGAGCAGCTCCGACTCCGGCAATAGTTGGGCACTTTCGTTGTGACAGCGCCCACTTATCCTCGCTTGGTCCGATTATTCTACCAGAACATGCATGAGACACCCACCACGGTTGGACTGCTCTCTAACATTGATGGTCAAGTTGTCCACATCACCTCAGCCATGATTGCCACAGTGTTAGAGTTTTTCGCCAAACCAGATTATCAGCCTTTCCCGGAAGTTGAGGATCCACAACCCATACATCGCCTCATCCAGCAATACTTCCCGGGAGCCCACGGTGACAACAGTTTCACATGCCTGCGGCGGAGCAAGCTACCTAGCCGCTTGCTTTTCCTTGATTCCGTGGTCCATAAGAATGTCCTTCCACTTGGGCATCGAGCTGAGCGCCGTTTGGAGTTTGTGCGGGTTTTACACGGGTATCAGCTTGGCTATCTGGTCCCGCTTGAGGACTTCATTTTGCTGCATTTGCAAAAATTTCTACGTGAGGCAGTTCGGCCTACTCTTATGCAGAACCTGACTTGGCCACTACCATTCGCCAATTTGTTGACACTTGTGTTTGAGCTGAACCACCTCCCCATTGTTGAGGATGAGGAGATTGATAGAGGGTATTCGACATTCGGCCGGCGGGAATGGCAGCACAGCATATCTCGCACCCCGCAGTCGGTAGGTGCCCCAGTTGATGAGACCCAGGACCCTGTACATGACCAGCCAGCTCATCCTGTTCCCCCCGTGCCTCCCCAAGGGGACCCACTCTACATGACTCGCGAGGAGTACTTACAGCTTCAACACTCTGTCGATCAGGTCCACCGTACTCTTCGTGATCACCACCAGAGCCTCATGGAGTTGCGCACGGATTTTTAGGCGCATCGCGACTATTCTCAGGCGCGCTTCGATCAGCTACACGCCGACAACCTCGCCATCCGGCAACAGGGTCAGGATGACGCCTTCGAGACGCGCGCTTTGATGCAAGCCTTGTTTGCCCAGCATTTCCCCCCCCCACCACCACCAGCTTCTCCGTAAGTATCCCGCCTGTAATGCTTTTGTCTCTTTTATTTTATTATTTTCCTTCTTTTTTTTTTGTTTTCTTTTCTCCATAAAAAAAAAAAAAAAAAAAAATGTGATGTGTGTATATGTTACTCTTTGCCTACCTGGATGTGCACCTACAATTCTGGTAATTTCCTCTCATTTCTATTTCCTTTTCCATTGAGGGCAATGTCATATTCAAGTTAGGGGATGAGGGTCATATTTTCTTTGTGCATTGCTATTTGGCTCATAATTCATGCTTATACCTGTTTCACTTGACTGCATTACTTCACCTGATGTGACTTTTTGCTAGTAGGGTGATGATATTTGCATATGTTATTTGGAAATCATAGTAGACTTGTATGAAAAGAATTTATTGGGTAGATACTTGCATGCCATGTTTGCACGAGGAGAGTTGTCTATGTTTGCGGTATTAGTACACTTGTCATGAGTACGCCTTAATTCACATGAGCACACTATCATAGCAGTGATCTTTTTATTATAATCCCTGGTGTACATCATTGATAATAGCTAGAGTTGCAGAAAAGAATAAATGAGGAGCTAAGATTTTCTTAACAAAAAAAAAAAGACACTTGACTAGTTTGGGTCCGTAGCCTTTTTAACTCGAGTTATTAATCCCGTAGGGGTGTCTCTACACCTAATGCCCTAAAACCGTCTGGTTTGGGAGTCATTGGCCCAATGCTTGTTACATGGGTTGATTAGAAAGCTTAATGGATCAGGACATTGCATAGTTAAGGAAAAATAAGAAGAATGACTTGTTCGGATTCGTAGCCTTTTCAACTCGAGTTATTAAGCCCGTAGGGTGTCTTTACACCTAGTGCCCTAAAACCGTCTGGTTTGGGAGTCATTGGCCCAATGCTTGTTACATGGGTTGATTAGAAAGCTTAATGGATCAGGACATTGCACAGTCATTTAAAAAAAAATAAAAAAATTGAAAATCTTGGCTGCAACAGGTTAGTTTTTCTGTATATGATGGATGTTATTATGAGTTACACTGGGCTATTATAATGGATAGTTAACTAATATGGAGATTGCACTTTACACCGAGGGTACTTATGACTTGTCTGCTAGCATGCACAAGTATAGGGAACTTTACTTTTGTATTAACTGAATTGTGGTTTTAACACAATAGGTTCCTTCATGCTTGTCCACTTTGCCTTTAATGACTCATGATGTCTAAATATCACACTGTAGTGGCACATAAGTTGATTGTTAGGTGGAGTAGTGTGGTCATTTGTTGTTGAGTATATATGAATATGTTAATGTTTGTAGGTATCATTTCTGGAAACCCTCACGAGACTTTACTCGTCCACTTGGGGTAACCTTGTGGTTTAAAGGCTTGTTGCATATGGTAAATGCAACCGTTTTCCCACGAAAGAGGAAATAGATAGATTTTGTTTAATTTTATTTTATTTTACTTGCTTGAGGACTAGCAAGTAGTAAGTTGGGGGATATGATTAAGGCCGAAATGTACATCATTGAGGCCGTCAATTAGAATCTCTTAACTTCACTTGCTGGTCAAACTGTATATTTTATGTGTGTTGAGTGTCAATCAGGTTGTACATCGTCGGAGCATAAAATGAGCAAAAAGACAGAATTTGGGCAGAGTTGACTTTCCCGCATGTGCGTTGACTTTTTTCACACGTGCGTTGACTTTTTCTAAGAAAGCCAAACCGACGTTTTAAACCTGTTTGGACGAGATTGGAAGTATAAAAAGGCAAGTAAAAGGCTGGATTAGGGTTTTGAAATTGTTTTGACCTAAAGAGAGAGGCTAGGGTTTGAAAAAGAGGAAGAAACAAGAAGCTTCAAAGATGTCTCCCATGGTGGTTCCTTCTCCATCTAACTCCTCCCACTCCTCCATGAGTGGCTAGTCTCCTTTTCTAGGGTTTTGTAGAAACCCTAGCCATGTAATAGGTTTTTCTTTTTTTGATTTTATATTATGTAAAGGTTTGAACCATTGCATGGTGTTTTATAAATTCTTTATATATAATTTTCATTATCTTTTCAAATATTTGACTTTCTGTGATTGTTGAATATTATCCATACATGAGTTTTCTATTCCTTCACATTCAAGGTATGGGACGAACTATGCTACGAGGAACGAGTCGTATCACTACCCTAGTTTAGAGTAAACGATTCGTATTACTTGAGATGGTTCGTGCTCGTACATTGAATGTGATGATCTTCTTATTAAATGCTTTGAGCTTATAGTTGCGAAGCATTAATCCGTTCAAACCATAGCACAATTAATTTCAATTGGAAACCCTAATTATGTGGTTAGTGGTCAATTCTCTACCCTAGGATTTTTCCCAATTCAGTAAACCCAATTTCATTTATTATTGATAATTTAATTCCTTAGTTTAATTTACTCGTTATTAAATTAGGTTATAAACAACCAATCTTTTTATCAAAATTAATTTAGGAATTTGACAATTAAATTAGTTTAATTTCACAATAGTCCCTGTGGATCGATACCTGGACTTGCCATTATTCTGATAGAATTTGGTATAGTTTAGTATTTAATTTTCGTGTGTTCAACGACCCATACATATTGAAGTGGATTGCCATTTTATCTGAGAACGTGTTGTTTCCAAACAAATTGATTTTGCTTACATTCCAATTGTAGATCAAATTGCAAATATGTTTACCAAACCATTAACCTAATCCATATTTCATTATCTCAAAGACAAACTTCTGGTGCTTCCACGTTTCGTCTATTTGAGGGGGGGTGATAAAATTATGAGTTCTAGTGGTAACTTGAAGACTCAAGCTTCAGAAAAGCTTTACGTTGAAGCCTTAAGAAGAAGAGCAGCTCAGACAGATCAAGCCTATAACGATCTTGGTTTAGACCCAACCCGTTATTGTTTTGGATCCGGGATTCCTTGTTGTGATGTGGCATGACTCAAACTTACCCCTAAAAGTTTGGCTCATAACCAGCCAGTAATCACACAATTACCTACGGCCTCATACAGAAAACAAATGCTTTTAGTAATGGGGCCTTAAGCAGAAGCAAATTTAAGAAATAATGTCCATTGAACGGTGCTTAAATGGTCAAGATAAAATACGTATATATATAGGAGTCAAGACATTAAGTTACACATCCACAAAACCAACATAACAAACATCGGACAAAAGTTTTAACATATATATAAAGTCAAAAGACAACAGCTCCATCTTGAAGTTTCAACATGACAGGTCCTCATAAGCAATTTCCTGAGCCTGACTCTAAGGTTGACCTCCATGCTGATCACCTATGTACATACAACATAGAGAGTGAGCGACGCTCAATGAATAATAGTAAAATAAAGAGAATCAAATGAATAATCTTGAATTAAAAGAAAGCATATTATGTGGGTGTTTGGGAAGTGAGTTTTTATGTAAGTTTTTTTAGTTGTAGGATATTATTGGAGAAAAATTTGTTTGTGTTTGGGAAGATAGTTGGGTTTTTTTGTGGTCGGATGTAATATTTGTGAGAGAAAAAGTGAAATGATTATGGAGTTGGATGTGATATTTTGTTTGGATGTGTTTTTTTTTTTGGTTTTGCAAAAAGTTTGTCCTTTTGTGAAAAAAATCAACAAAAATCCAAGTTCAAGACTTCCCAAATACCACCTGTGTGAACATAATACTTTTCCACAATTACATCCTTTACAAAATTATCCATAATCACATTTACAGAACGGCCTTAGGCTCAACATATTATGGAATGGCCTCAGGCCCAACACATAACAGAATGTCCTCGGCCCACATATATCAAAACAGCCTCGGGCCCTTGTATGAAAAAACCGCCTCAGGCCCATATATATGAAAATGGCCTTGGGCCTACATATGACAAAACGGCCTCAGGCCCACATATGACAAAATGGCATTGGGCCCAAACGTATGAACGCATATTACAGAACGGTCTCAGGCCCACACATTAACAGCTGTTCATAACGACCTCAAGTCCAATCATATATTATCATATCATTAACAAAACGGCCTCAGGCCCAAGCACATCATAGCATAAACTGGACGACCTTAGGTCCATTTTGCACACATCATATAACATTCATGAAACTCATACATTTCGATCAAAACACAATTTTGGAATAAATCACCATTCATGGATCAAAATAAGTAATTGAGAACATATCTTTACAATACTGCTACTTACAGCGCGTTTGGTCTTGCAGCATCTCCTTCGGCACACGACCTACACAAAATTTCACACAAGCACATTCTATAAATAATTTATTTCGTTTCATTTCATACAGTTTTCTTTTAATGATTCACATCCTTTTTCAATGTGTTTTTATTCATCAATTCATTTCCCGTAGTGTTTAAATATAGTCGAGAATGCGTTCAAAAGGTCAGAGACATTAACAAAAAGAAAACAAAATTTTTCCCTTTTAGCCACTCGTGCGGTAGGCCTTACGGCTCGAGCGGTCGGGTTCCACTCATAAGGAAGTGGTAGCCGCTTGAGTGAGTAGAATGCTCTCCCCCCATTTTGGTTCATGCTCTGCTTGTGCGGAGCTCGCAGCCACATGAGCGGTCTGGGAAAAACTAGATAGTCTGAAAATGAGCTTCAAACCCCAAGTTTCCAAACTCAATTTCAAGCCCAAAATCATGCAAAACTAACTCAAAAACATGACATACTAACATTATTCAAGTGTAATTTCAACTCAAACACATCAATCTTGCTTAAGGTTCAAAATCAAGAGCTTATCTTTCCATATATGCAAGAATCACATGATCAAGCTCAAAATACATATATACATGGATGATCTTTACACAAATCCTTGAACAATCTTGACCTTATCTCATGAATTATTCTCAAGATTGAACTCAAATCAAACGAAGTTAAAGAAATCAAAGCTCAATTTCTTGAATTTAGCTTAAACAACTCTCAACTCCAAACCCTAACTCAAATAGATGATAAACCTTTAGATTAATTCTTGATTCCAAACAAAAGATGAGTTATTACAAGGATTCTAGAGGGATTTTCACACCTTAGCTTAAATCTTGAGTTTTCCCCTTGAATCAATCCTCTTGCTTCTCTTGTTCAACTCTAGGAGTTCTCTTCTTCCTCTCTCTCTAACTCTCTCTAGCAAATGTTTTGTTGATATAAAATGATCTCAAGACTTACTTAAGTCTTACCATCTACATACATACATCCATAACTTTGGCTAATTGAACTTAAATTAGCTTAATCTAGGTTTTAGGCTAATTAAACTCAATTAATTCATTACGAATTATAATTTTACAAAATTTCATAGTAGGCCCTAAAGATCATGCTAAACACATATATGAAGTCGATTTTGGCTTCTGGCACCTCTAAGGCTTTCAATTTTCAGTTCAAAGTTGTAATTACAATAGATTTTCCTACAAGTAATAGATATAATTCCAAAATCACATAAATCACATAATTAAACATGCAAATTCATATCAAACACATAATCACATGCATAATTAAGCACAGTATAGGTTGGGTTATCACATGACAGTTGTTCATGCCTTATTTCATCTTATTCCTTGTTGAGTTTGATTTTTGGAGTGTCATTGTTGCATTTGGAACATGTTGGGAGTTAGTTTTTCAAAACTGTTATTACCTAGATTTTGGCTTGTTTGCTCGAGTGAACTTTCTTGCGCTCGAGTGAACTTTGAGAACTTTTAGTACTTTTGTAGGTCTGCAAAGCTACTAGAAGTATGGCATTCCTCGCTCGGGCGGTGTTTCTTCCACTTGAGTGGTCTCGGCTCGAGCAGTCCTTCTTGTGCTCGAGTGGTGTTTTGGAACTCTCAGTACTTTTGTAGGTCTTAGTACTTTTGCAGGCCTGCAAAAGTACTGGGAGGTGGTATTCTTCACTCGAGCTGTGTCACTTGTTGTGTCTGGTCGTTCAAGTGACCATTCATGCGTTCGAGCGGTTTACGTGTATATCAATTCTGAAAAGTCACTTTTTGAGTCATTTTCTCATCTCTCTCTCTAAACATTCTAAAATCTCAGATGATCTTCCTCTCTCTCTCTAGAAACCATCTTTAAACCTCAAATACACAATCACTAATTGATCTTCACACCTTAGTTCTTCAGAAAAAGGTAGAGTTCACCTAGAGCTTCCATTTGATCGGAGCAAAGTCCATTTTCGACTCCATTGAAGTTTCAACCTTGCTCTTACTTATATTTTAACTTGAGGTAGGGATTTCTCCACACTTTTGAATGGTTTTTAACTTAGTAATTTGATTTTCTAAACAATGTTGTGATTTGGGCATTTTAAAGAAGATCTAGGGTTTTGTTTTAAAATTCAAAAGAGGAATTTTTAAAGGGGTTCTTAGATATGATTATGGATTTGTAAATATGGTTGAGTTGTGATGAAATATTGGATTTTTATCATTGAAATTGATTTTTAAAAAAAAATGGGATTTTGTCCTAAAATGTGAATATTTGATTTTGTAAAGAGAAAATGGAAATGTGTTGGATTTTATGGAATTGGAATGATGATGATGATGATGATGGAGTTGGATACGCCTTATCACTCATATCTTGAAATTTTGAAAAGTTTATCTTTATTGGAAATTATCTATCTATTTAGAGAAATCTGTTTTGGGCTTTCGGTGGAGGATAGGTATTATTGTTGTAGAAATTATATGAGAATTAGGAGAATTGAAACTAATTTTTCATTTATTGCATTGAGCATTTGTTGCATATTTAACACATTGAAAATGTATATTGTTTTGAGAAAAAAGGGTGAATACCTAGGTGAATCTGGGTAAGGGGTGTGGTTGGGTATTATTGTTGGCTTGTGTGTCCTTGGTGAAAGTTCAGAAACCTGCGTAGTTAGGTGCCGAGCTTTCCAGTTAGTATCAGTAAAATGGCAATTGGTAGTGCTTGTATAGCCTACTTGCAAACATGTACCTAGAGATTACTAGTGTTGTATCCACTGACCTGTTTTATGTTGTAAAGGAAATGTCTTCATGAACTGTGATATAAAGCTAGCATTGCATGGTTTTGGAAAAAGATATAAAAGGTTTTGACACGAGCATTGCATATGCATTCACCTTATAACGTTGTTAAGATTCATACACTGTGTTAGAGTATCTTTGCTGGGCTTTGACTCACCGTGTGTGGAAAACTATTTTCAGGTGCTGATGATATGCCTCCGCCAATGCCATAGCTTGGAAAAATTTGGAGGCGAGAGCTTCTTGTTTTGTTTTTGTTGTATTTATTTTGTACAAACCTAGAGCTTTATTTGTATTGAGTTTAAACTCACTCTGTGTAACCAAGTATTGTCTTGAAAAGCTGTAACCATTAGGACATTTATATATTTGTTTAACTTTTATTTCATACCAGTAACGTGTGGTACATGCTATAGATTCCGAGTTAGGACTTATAAATGTATAACTACATATGTTACCATTTTGTATAATGGAATTACATGAATAAAAGAATATTATATTCAGAAACTGTGTTGTTATTTAATTAATATTGTTATATTTTCAGGGGCGTTACAAAGCCTCTGATAAATGCTCAAAGGATAAGGCCATGACTATAGCCACAGCTACAGCCACAGCTCACTCAACACAAATATATGCTAGTAAATGGCGTGAGTAATGATTTAGAGCGAGGTGGATTATGTACTGAGAGAAATGTAGGAGTTGGTTAGATATAGTTAGCTAGATATAGTTAGTTGAGAGCTTGCTTGTAGACGTCCCCCAAACGCCTCGGGAGGATGAGTCCCGTTCTGTTCGTATTGGGCTCACTACAGTTCGGACTCTCAAATTGTCACGGTTCTTAATCTGAACCAAAGAGTCCAAATCCGGCAAATCGTTTTGAGAAAACAGATTTTTTTAGGAAAGAAGTGCCAAACATGGACTGCTTTGCCAGATACAGAGTCGCTACCTAAATATTTTATTTTGGAAAATTTAGGAAACCCTGGCTCAGTGCCAAAGGCCACGTGTCCGTCATCACCAAAGTTGCCTCGGCTTGGGAACTTGGGTACAATTGGGGAAGGTTAGCTATGAGCACCCTCTCTCTCCCGATCAAAGATCGGCCTCTACTAACCGTGATATCTTGTTTTGAAAGCATTATGTATTCTTATTCCGGTTATTAGCCTAGAATTACTATGTTATGCGCACAACAAACAAGTATAGACCAAATCGCCTAAGTTGGAACAAAACATTGCATGTCTGTTTTGAAAATGGTTTACTACTCGCAAGAGGCTAAAATGCAGATTTTGCCACCCTCAAGTGGGCTTTAGAAAAGATGGTTTTGCCACTGTCTAGTGGGCTTACAACTCACAGTTTTAATGCATTATTCCAATTTAGGTAATTCAACCTCCATCCACAGGCACTCAAGCAATTATCACATAAGCAGCTAGCCTCATGGTAAGTATGCTGTTATGGCAACATTCACACACATGGGGCACGCTAAAGCAAAAAGGCTTACTTAGTACTCCAAGCCAAAACAGAAACCAATTAGTAATCATGTGCATGATCCTAGTTCATGTTAAGATGGCTAATACAACACATGCAAAATGCAACTAAGATAGGCTCGGCTAATCTACAATGACATGTGAGATGCTACAACTAACACATATTCAATTTGGAATTGAAGTACGAATGCAGTTAGAATGATGCGCCGAGCCCGGTGCATGCAAAATGGATGAATGGATGCAAACATGTTATCATACTGTATGCTAATTGAAACATGCTCTAGACTAACCATTGAAAGCTAGTAAATAAAAAGGAAGAAAGACGTGGGGTTGGAAGACATGCACAAACTCACGCACACTTATTACACAATTGCCCTCGCTCGGAGGGTCTGAATAAATATTACAGTCCGAATTAATAATATGAAATTAATTATTATAAAATTTCTAATTAATTAACAAATTAAATGCAGAAAGAAGGTGGCCACAGCACCGCCTCGGGATGCCTGAATGATGCATGCTTGACTCGTCTTGCCCGAAAACTCGCTCCCATAGCATTGTTGCCTCTGTTTACACTGTCCTGCCCCTCTGAAAATTCTGAAAGTCTCCAGAACTGCTTTGAATCATTCCCTGAGTATTCTGGGATGCCACCGGCCAAAGAAAAGGATCACCAGCCATGAGAAATGAATTATCGGCCAACTGTTGTGACACTGGCTGGACCGTGATGGCCGGTCGGCACTGTATATGGCCGGCCGGCCAAAAATTCCTGCAAAATCTTGCAGTTGACAGCAGCAGAGAGCAAGCAGTGTATGGCATGGAATTTTCAAGCAAATGTGAGCAATGTCCACACTCCGTATCATGCAATGAACTCAATGGAGCGTGGTCCTCGACCCTCGGGCCATCAATTTGTATTTATTTTGTACAAACCTAGAGCTTTATTTGTATTGAGTTTAAACTCACTCTTGTTGTAACCAAGCACCGTCTTGGAAAGTTGTAGCCATTAAGGTATTACTTATATAAGGTGAATGCATATGTAATGCTCGTGCCAAAACATTTCTTTATTTCTTTCCAAAAACCATACAATGTCAAGTTTATAGCGATCCTAAGTTAGATCTGACCCATTTATTACTTTTAAACCTGTGAAAACATATTCGTGATGGTCGTTCCTTTATCTTTTTGTCAGGTTTTGGCTTCAAGGGTCGACACCATCCTTGTTGGTGTCGACATTGCCTCCTTTTTCTTTTCTTGTTTTGCTCCTAGGGTCGACACCGGCTTTGGAGGTGTTGACACCATCTTACTGTTATGTTCTTGGAATGGTTACTGAAATTTAGGATCGACACCAGCCTTGGTGGTGTCGACACTTGTCTTTTGTTGTTGGCCTCAAGGGTCGACACCGGTCTGGGAAGGGTCGACCCTTGTCTACTATAGAATTTGGGTTTAGTTATTGAAATTTAGTGTCAACACCAGTCAGGGAAGGATCGACACCCTGTTTGCTGCTGGCATTGTTTTTCTTCAATTCTTCCTGAAGGGTCGACATTAGTCTGGGAAGGGTCGACCCCTGTGAGTCCTTTTATAGATTTTAGTTTGGTTTAGGGCCGTACTTCTTGGGGATTTTGGCGTGTTCTTTTGGGTTAACTTTGGGACTTTATTTCACTTTAACCTAGCATTATAAATAAGACCCTCACTTACCCTTTTCTTCACTTTATCTTCTTTTTCCCCTCTCTAAACCTTGAGTCAAGCATGCTAATGACTCACACACTCAAGGCTCACAAGCCAAAATACAAAGGGGCTATACCAAACATGGAAAATATGATCAAATCAGCACCCAACAAACCTTAAGAATGGTAAGACATAGCTAAGAACTTCACAAAGTTAGGCCAAAACATGAGAGCATGGTGGGCTAAATGCATGATGCTCTTCTAGGCAAAATAAGGGAATACAAAGCAAGTATATTATGCATGCAGGGAACGTTTAATCCGACCAAAAATAGAGGCAACATATGACCAAACAACATCCAAAAATCTCTGAAAAGGGGTCAAAAACAACCAAGCACATATGCTACCCTTATGAGCCAAAAACATGCACAAATGAGAGACCAAGGGGAGAGGGGTGTCCCTCACCTATACAAGACCACAAAACCCTTTCATCACCACTGAAAATCCACTGGATTTCAGTGGTGAGAAGGCCAAAACACAATAGTAACCAAAGCTTAGCAAAGAGAGCACCAAAAGGGCCAAACAAGGCCTAAGAGGGGGAGGTCGACCCCCAACACCAAAACAACCTTAATGAAGTATCTTAAGCATGCAAATATAAGACTTTTTTCAGTTATACACAAAGTCTAAAATAGTAAGCAAGATAGGTAAAAGACTAGTGCAAGATTGGGGAATATAAAGTAAAAGTATTACCCTTGGAGAATCCTTGAAGAACAGCAAATGCAGCCCTCTTCTTCTGATCGAAACCATTCCAAAACCTAAAGAACAAACCCCCAATGCCCCCCAAAGTCGAAGTAAGGTGTAAGAGTGTGTGTCTTAGTGCAATACTATGAACTAAACACACCTTTAGGCTATAAAACACACACAAAATGAAGATAGAGAGGGAGATATAGAGAGAGAGGATGATATATCAGATATATGTTTGAATTAGGTCTGGATTTTCTGAACCAAAACAAAGGAGAGAGGAGGGGCTCTTATATAGACCAAGGGAAAGGCTAAGCTTTCAAGAGAAGCTATCCTAAAGGGTCAAGGCTTCTAAGGGAAGCTAAGCAAAGGGGCCAAGGCTTCCTTAGGAAGCTGGGACAGGTGTCCAAGCTTCTTGAGGAAGCTAAGACAAAGGTCCAAGCTTCCTCAAGAAGCTAGACCAAAAAGGTACAAAAGGGGCAAAACGGCCACACTCGTGCATGGACGGCCAGGTTTGTGCACTCCAGCTGGCACAGCTGGCATGTGTTATGCCTGAAAAAGGGGAAAAAGTGATACCGGCCAGAAAATGAGGCCATCGGCCAAATAAAGTGTCGGTCGACCACTCATAGTGCCGACCGGCCAATGGACTATTTCACCAATGGCCGGTATCAAGAAGACATGGCCGGTGGCCTCAAACCACGGCCGGTGGGTCTCAGGGGGGGCCAACAAGCCACTCCCTGTCTCAGAAACAAAAACACAAGTGTTTGGTGCAAAACCAACCACAGAACAGTCAAGTTGATAAATCCTGAAGCAAGGCGCGTAGCCGAGACCTCCGGGAACTCAAAACAAACACGAGCACGGATGATCACCGAGTGTTCAAACGGTGACGTCCAAGCCTTGAGGACGGTCAAAAATGAGGTGTCTACAGTTGCCCCTCTTTGACAGAACTCGAATGTCATAACAATGACGGGAGTGAGTGTCAAAGCCCAGAGACGACCCATTTTTGACAAGGCCGAAGACTTAGACAAACATACAAGCTACAGATAAGATATGCGTTCGAAGGCGGGGGCAAAATGCAACTGACAATGCAAGAAGCCGAACATAACTTATGATCATGCAAAGAAAGCTGTAATGAAGCATAATATGCAACAGTTTTAGGCAATCAACACAAATCCAACTACATTACAATGCAGAAAGGATGCAAGAGAATCATGTAATTCTCCCTACGTTTCACGCGGAGAATACAATACCTGTGCGGTCCGTCTGGTTGCACCAGCTTCAAATGAACCGTACATACAATATCGTGCCTGAAAGAGAAAGAAAACTTAACAGGTACAATATTGTTAGCAGTATGCAATCAATGCAATTGAAAGTGTGTGACAACGCAAGTCGAGTAGGACGCATAACAATGCAATTTGGGGCAAGCATAACAATGCTATGAAGGCACAAACACATGTAAGTAAAGAACACGTGACAATGCGTACAATATGTGTAATGGGGAACTTGAACACATGTGAGTAAAGCAATACGTGACAACGCATGCAATGTGTATAGAAAGAAACTTGAACACATGTAAGTAAAGCATAACGCGACAATGCATGCAATGTGTATAGAAAGAAACTTGAACACATGTAAGTAAAGCATAACGCGACAACGCATGCAATGTGTATAGAAACTTGAACACATGTAAGTAAAGCATAACGCGACAACGCATGCAATACGTATAGAAACTTGAACACATGTAAGTAAAGCATAACGCGACAACGCATGCAATGTGTATAGAAACTTGAAATATGGTAAAGATAAGTTATTCGTGTTGTTAAAAATGGAAAACACTGTAACACAGCATAATTGAAGCGATTTGTGGAATTCACTAGATACAAAAAGGATACGGGAAGAGGTGTTTCTTTTACATACAGAGCCTTGCCCAGAAAAGCCACGGCCTGAGGTCAACTCGAAGGCCTACTAACGTTCCGAAAGTACGCTTTTCTGCACTGTCTTGGGTAATGAAGGTGCCAAACTACGTAATTGACCCGAACGAGGGCATAGGATGTGCATTGATCGCAAAGGGGAGGTTACTGGTATCAAACCCGATGCTTTACTGCCCTGCTCTCCTTTTGCTTTACTTTCCTTTTTATTGGTAGTTTAAGCACATTGCACTGCCTCAGGCAGGTTTTCAAAACTGTATATTTTTCACAAAAGACATGATGGAAATGAAACAGTTGTTTTGTCCGAAAAGGCGTTATGTTTGTGCTCTCCACGGATCGCATCGCGCGGTATCACATAACAATGTGAATGAAACTGAAATTTGTTTGAAAATTAAGCACTTGCATCGTAATAATCAGGTAGTGAACCGACTTACAACTCGATAAGCAAAACAAAGAAACTCGATAAATTAACCGAGCGTGAGTACAACTTGGTAAGCAAAATGAAGACTTAAAGAGAGTGAAATACAACTCGATAAGCAAATGTACAACAACTCGATAAGCAAATGGGCATGACTCCGCAAAAATCATCACCGGAGGGCATTGGAAATGGCGGTATTCCGCAAATCCTCAGCATGTTCAACATGTAAAACAACTCAGGGAGCAAGAAGGAATACCACCAGCCTCAGGGGAAAATGATCGGCCTCAACAAGTGGCCATCGGCCAGAATCTTAAATAATCGGCCAAAAGTTGTGGCCGGTCGGCACTATACTTGGCCGGCCGGCCATAAATGGCAGACATCTGTCCTCCACTCAACCTTATCCCCTACAAAAGGCTTCAGCTTCGTAGTTTTTCTCAATTCCATACTAATTTGCTCCAAATGGAAGAGTTTCTTGCCAAAAATCTCACAACTTGGATTGCCAACTTGGACGGCTCGGAAAAGCTGAACTTCCGGGGTTTCGGTATGAATGCACTATTCACGCTGAGTCGCACTCCTCTGCACTTTCCATTTCTCCAGGCCGCGGCAAGGTTTTGGAATCCGGTAACGCATGTCTTTAGCTTTAGCGGGAAAGAGGTGTGTCCTACCTTCGAAGACTTCCAAGCTTTCATGGAATCCGAGCGTGATGAGGAAATCTTGCCTCAGCTTTGCTTTGGCCACGCCCAAGCCTTAGGACGAACGTGTGGGCTTACTATGCACGATGCTCAGTCTTTGGACGCTCGATCTTTGATTTGTGATGGAATATTGGATGTTCCGAGTTTGATTTGTCGGTTTTCTGATGCCGGCGACCGCAGTGACCATCATTGGCAAGGCTTTCGGCGACATGCCCTCTGTTTGTGCATGTTATCTCATTTCTTGTTTGTCTCGGGCTCCGGATTGTCTAGCGTCCGGTTGATTGAGGTTGCCCAAGGCTTGAAGGAGGGCAAGAGCTACATTGCCATGACTCTGGCTGAGACGTTGATGGGCTTGGATGCCTTTTATCGCCAAGAGACAACCAGATTTGCGGAGAGTCCACTATTGCTGCAGGTAATGTTTTCCACCCGATCTCGCATGTGTATTGCTCACACCCCTCGGCCCTCAAGCTCGATTTTTCTCACAAAACCATTTTTTTACTTTTTTTTTCTCATCGTACATCTCTCTATTCTTTATTCTTTGCAGGTTGCGGACTCTTGTCCGGCCTACTCAACTCGCGGCTACTTCTTCCGACGTCGTCTGGTCGATGCCCTTGACGAAGGCTGGTGGTTCAACTGGATGTGCAGTTTGTCTGCAAATCGCATTGCTTGGCGGTGCCCTTGGCTTAACCTACCGACGATGGGCTACAGCATGTCCCGACAGACTGGGATTCAGTTGATTGGCTTGACTCACTGTGTGTTCTATTTCCCGTTTCGGTTCCAGCGTCAGTTTGGCCATGATCAGACTTGTCCACCAGAGAGGATAGAGTATCCTGCTGCGTTCCTGGTTCGAGGTGCATAGCTTGCTCGGCATGTCGCAGCATGAGGGGCTAGGGAACTCCTAGCCCCCGCTCCCACTTTTAGTTATACTTTGTCTGATAAGTGCATAGATTGGCTTAATAAAGAGGCACAGATTGAGCCCAGCTTGGCATCAGAGGTTTCGACCAGATCTGGGTGGGGGCGTAGGAGCACCTGACTTGTTTATGCCCCGGATTTATTGCTTTATCAGAACTTTTCAAGTTTTTTTTATGAATGTAATAAAAAGCAACTTTAATTTGTATGTAAGAGCATGAGTACTCTGTATTAAAATCAATGAAATTGAAGGTTATGGGTACTGAAATTTTTTTGCTTTGGTCCAAAAATGGTCTAAGTTGTTAAAAGATTAATTTGAACAAAGTCAACTTTTATCAGAACTTTTCAAAACAATTTTTGATATGGATCAGAACTGGACACGCCTGAAATCTGTCACTGAGATGCACAACCCCGGATCCCTGCAACTGGAAAGTTGCCCATAGTCTGAATAGCACCGCAGCACTGCACAGCAACGGAAAGTTGCCCCTAGTTTGAAGAGCACTGCACCGGAGATCATAACCGAACTCTTGAATGCTGAATAGACAAAGATGGCCGAGATGATCAAATGGACAAAGTTGATCGGGGAAAAGTTTATGGCTGAACTTCAGGATGAAGTTGCCTACGTATCCCAAAGATGGGAATCAAGCCTTATGTAGTTTAGGCTGGGGTTCACTCAAGTATTTTCACTCTCCTTTTGCGCTCTAACTTTTGCCAAGTCCGCCCTTTGCCGGTTTTCAACCTTGCGAGCTTAGTTTTTATATTTTTCAATTTTCTGTGCTCTAACTTTTGCCTAGGTCGCCCTTTCGGGTTTTCGGCCTAGCGAGTCTCCCAGGGATAATATTTCTTCAACTTGTCCATGTTGATCGGTTGTGAGAACTCTAGGCCATCTAGATCCATCAGAACCACAGCTCCGCCTGACCAGATAGACTTGATGATGTAGGGACCAGTCCAATTGGGTCTGAACTTGCCCCTAGGGTCGTGAATGGGAGCTCGGTTGTCCTTGAGCACCAAATCTCCTTCTTTCAAATTCCTGGACTTAACTTTCTTGTTAAAAGCCCTGGCGATTCAGCGCTGATAACCTTGAACATGGTACAGTGCTTTCAGTCTTCTCGTATCAAAGAGCATGAGTTCTTCAAATCTGCTCTGTTGCCAATCTGCTTCGGCTATCTGACACTCAGCCAACACTCGTAAAGACGGAACCTCAATCTCAATAGGTAGAACGGCCTCCATCCCATAAACCAATGAATA
>NW_021025489.1:231262-253087 GCF_004153795.1 Camellia sinensis | reverse complement strand
TGGTGTGTTGTATGATTGAAATTAAGGACAAGTCACATCAATTTTTTAGCATTAATCTCACCCTACAACACAATCACTTTAGAAAACTTTAAGAAAAAAAAACTCTAGAGATCCTTGGCGCATGTTTTAGAGTAAGTGATGAAGATCATGAAAGAAAAAAAAGAGTAAATTTGGAATTTCACATGAAGCACATTTAAGGTATCAAGAATTAAAGATTTGGAATAATTTTGAGTCTTCATGTCATTATAGTAAGTTTTAGTAATTAAGGGTATAATGGTAATTCCAATGATTGTTGAACATGGGTTGTAAGGGTCACCATGTGTTTATTTTGGGTCAAGTTATTATGACTAAAATAATTTTTAGTGGTCAAAAGTCCAGCTCTAGTTTGATATGAAGTAAAATAGAAGTCATGCAAAGTTTCCGCATTATGAATAAAGTAGAATTGGAAGCAGAGTTGATCTAGAATACTATTAATTGCTAATATTTTTAGTTTCTAAATTTGAGTTTAGTCCGGTAGAATTACGAGAGTCATTAGCCTATAAATATATGTGCAATCTTAATGATTCAAGAGAAGAGTTAATATTATGAAAATTTGAGATTGTGTTTGTGTGCAGCCTATCCCTTGTGAGGGTGACACACCTCTTTTTCTTCTTGTTCTTGTTCTTGTTCTTGTTCTTCTTCTTCTATTCAGAAAGGTTACTGTTCATGTCACAATGTTCACAGTGTTTAGAACAGACACCCAATAGTCCCTAGACACTTGTGTTTTCATTCCCAAAACACTATCCTTTTATAAACCCTTAAAACTCCTATTTTTTAAATACTTTTGCAGCCACAAACTCCCTCCAAATCCAGCCCTATAAGTCTATTGTTGCTGCTGCTAGTATATTTAACTGGGCTCACTACTTGTAGAAAAGTAATCCTTACTCGTCCTACATCAACAAGTGTTATGTCAAATTATGTCTCCATGTGTGCCTGCATTTTTTTTTAATTAAAATAATAAAAATAAAATTGTTTGCTTTAGCATCTTGGTGGACCTTCTTTTTATTATGTTGTTTTTTTTGTTTGTTTTGTTTGTTTTGTTTTTTTAATTTATAAAACAAGTATGACTAATATGATTCATGGGAGGTTCATTATCTTGTAAAACTTATCGATTTTACCATATTTTTGTTTGCATGATATACATGTGCTAGTCTAGGAAATGTAGCAAACATTTCTTATCATAAACGTTTTGCATTTTTTTAGCATCTGATTGCATCTCTTTCTTGATCTCATTTTTGGAGTCACTGATGACATTCTTTATTGGATGCTTGATTGCAGGAGACTACAAATACATGAGGTCGGTGCTACACTTTCTTGTGTACATGTACAATTACTTTTTGTTTCTGCTTTACCATGTCCGGGCTCCTCTTTATTCTCTGCACATGTGTCGCTTTTTTTTTTTTATTTGAAATGCAAAAACAAACGAATATTGTTTCTGTATTTGCTGCCAACATTGATTTTCGCAGAGAATTATACGTGGATATTGAAGACAATGACATGTGCTTTGTTTAATGTATATTACCTGCAAACAAAATACATGCACATACGTGTTTCTAACAAAATATGCAAGTGCATTTACATCTATATCCCCTGCCTTGGGTTTCGGCATTTTTGCAATTGCTTCTCTCAGTGGTTTTTCATCTGTTTCAAGTATGGTGCATTCTTTATTTCTACTGTCTTTGTCTTTCATTTTGTTATGAAATTAAATCAATAAATTTGTTTTGATGCTTAAATTTCTCCTTGCTTATCTCTCCCCGTCTCCCTGTCTCGCTGTCCTACTACTGTGGCATATAGAGATCCATCAGAGGAGAAAATTGTTGAGGAATTTCTGGAGGCTGAGAACGTAGAGGGGAGCAAAAAGATAAGATTCTAAGCATTATAAAGGGAATGGGTGAGTTTCTCTTAGGAAGCTCTTCGTTGGGATAATGTGAGCTATTTGAGATATTAGTTTTCTTTCAACCAAATTTTTTATTGTCATCCATTTTTGAAGATGTTTGATTCAAACTGAAACAATTTGAACCAAATAAAAATATTGTATTGGTATCCATGTTTGTTTGTCCACCATTGATTTTTAGCGGTTTATCAGTGCGTACTTTATACTAAAGGTGAAATTACAGGTAGCAAGTATGAAACCTCAGTTTCAAACTTCTCATATCGAATGAAATTGTTGAATTGGAGGTCCAGTAGTTAGTGAATTTGGATTTAGATTGGAATTACAATGATCCATCAGTTCATCAAATTGGTCATTTTCCTTGACGGGATATGTCCAATCTGGTTCAAATTCGATCATGTCCTTGATTTTTATTTTTATTTTAAAATTTTTTGGTTATTTGATGTGAGATGTTTATGAGAAATCGACTTTGTCTCTTCTCCTGTGTAAAAAAATAGATGTATTATTGATTGATATGTTTATTGTGTATATTACAAATGGTGAGTGGCTCATTATATAGGAGAGGGTGAGTGTAGTAGGTGAGGAGTAGGTGGTGGTAGGTGATGGTAAATTTTAACAGCCCCCCGCAAACTCAAGGAGGATAAAAACTAACCAACTTGAGTTTGGAGTGAGTAACAAAACAAGAAAATACATAAAAATAAAAAAGGAGAAGAGACACTGTATGGTCGTGTCAGACCATTGGTGAAGACACTGGATGGTGGTATCATAACGGTGTAGAGGACACTGGATGGCGGTGTCAGACCGATGTAGAAGACAGTTTATGGGGTCATGTCGGACCGTTGTAGCAGACAATGTTGGGACAGTTGTTATGACAGTTTACAGAGTCTTGCTGGACCCTTGTAGAAACTAACCGGAATCAATGTCGGGACAGTTTACAGAGTCTTGTCGGACCCATAAAGGAGCTAACCGGAATCAATGTCGGGACAGTTTACAGAGTCTTGTCGGACCCTTAAAAAATACACTGTATGATGGTGTATATAGGCTGCCCAAATATATATATATATGGATATATATAGTGAGCCCTCAAAAGTCGCGCCCTCAAAAGGCGCGCCCACTTCATCAAAAGGCATGCACAATTCATCAAAAGGCGTGCCATCAAAAGACGTGCCATCAAAAGACGCGCCCATGTTGTCGGCGAGCGTCGAGTGGCGCATGATGCGCGTGTCTGCCGCTTCGGCAGGGTCTTTATAAATCGAAGCGGAGGCTGAGGCTTGGAAGCATAACAAACCAGTTGAAACCTCTGCATTCTCAGAAACATTCTGTAACCAACCCTTCTCTGAAACACTCAGCAACCCATAACATGGCCTCTTCGTCCCGTCCAGCTAACCAGAACATGGCCTCCTCTTCCCGTGGGCTGCTTACGCTCTTTCCAGAACTGAATGAGTCCACAAGAGAAATAACTGGTGCGGTGGCCAGTGAACCTCAACCAAACACCTCTGTGTTTGCTCCGTTGAACTTTCCGATGCGGTCGGTGGAGCAAAAAATGGCGGTGTGCAAACTGATATTGAGGCCAATCAGTATACTCTGAAGTCATGCGTGGAAACCATGACTGCGGTCACAAATTTGTCGCACCGGCTGCAGAGCAGGACAAATGAGGTGCAACAGTTAAACGCCCAACTGGCTCTGCTCCAACGCATGTATAAGGATGCGCGAGCAGAGATAAGTGTGCTAAAGGCGGAAAATAAGGAGCTGAAGCGGAAGGCCACCGTGATGTTCCGATTTGGAGGGCCGCCATATGCTGCAGTGGAAGAGCAGGGAGGAGGCAACTTGCTTGGTGGTCTAGGAAGCATGGAGGCTGGGCAGTCACGGGACACCCAAGAGAAAAGCAAGAAGAAGAGACCTGCAGCAGAATAGAGAAGAAAAATCCCACTGTGGGTGTGGGTGTGTTGTGGTGGTTTGTGTTTGTTGTTTTTTTTTTTTTGTTTTTTTTTGTTTGTTTGTTTTTTTTGGTTTGTTTGTTTTTTTTTTTTGATGTAATGGATCCCTGAGATGAATAAAATATGGGTTGTTGTGAAAATGGGTAATTTTTATTTTTTTTTTTTTTATTTATTTTTTTTTTTTTGTGAAGCATGGTGATGATGAATATATAATGATGAAGAAAAAATAAGAAAGGTAGGAGTGGGGAACAAGGCGAATCAAGAGCACCAATTAAGCTTGATAAGAAAAAAAAATATTGGGCGGGGGTTTGTTTTTTTTTTTTTTTTTTTTTTTTTTTTTTTTTTTTTATGTGTATCCATGAAAGAGAGGAATGTTAGAGAAAAGTTGATATAGTCGGGGCAAAAGGTGACATAGTGGAGGTGTAAGTAATATATTATAGAAATATATATATATAGCAAAAGTTGACATAGTGGAGGTGTAAGTAATATATTATAATAAAAATATATATATAAAATAAAAAGAAGGGGCAAAAGGAAAATAAAAAGAAACGAAAAGAGGGGACAAAACCCACGTGATAAAGTGGAGAGAAGGGGAGAGAGGGAAACTCTGTGTCCCTCATGTGAGTGAGAGAGAGTGAAAGAGAGATGAGAGGAATCTGTGGTCAATTAAAAAAAAAAAACAGCCCCCTGTTTTGTTTTGTGGTTCTTCTCTTTCAACTAAAGAGAGAGCGGTGTTGGAACGGAAAAGGACAGAGGAACCGGGGGAGGGGGCGGCCCGAGAGAGTGAGAGATGATGAGGCCATTTTCTGGCAGATGATGGCATATCGAGCCAGACCATTAGCATTTTCCATGATAGCAAGTGGAGATGGTTCGGTGGGACCAATCTTGAGTACAGCACGCCATTTGGCAAACCTAGCACCAGCTTCATAGTACTTCGCGCAGCGCTGGCCAAGGCCATCAAGACCTTGGGTGGTGGTCTCACCATTGGTTCCAGCAAGCTCGACAACACACTTGTCCACCTTGATTCCAGGCACGACACCACCTTCCTTGAGCACCTCAACGAAGGGCTTACCTGCAGCTGTCTTCTGATAAAGGGTTTCCTCGAAGAGAATCACTCCACAGAGGTATTGAAGAGCACCGGGAGTTGTGAATAGGAGCTCGCGGAAAGCCTGCCTGTTTGATTCAACATTCTTGACATTAATGCTGGAAAGACGTTTGCCCATAGTGCCAGTGGACTCATCAGCAGCAAGGATACCCTTTCCAGGGGTGCCAATGTAGGATGCAGTGGCAATGAGCTCATCATGGTACTTTCCCTTGTAGCAAGACATGACTGAAGAGAGAGAAGAAGATGATAGATGATCTTCTAGAGAGAGAGAGAGAGAGAAGTTTGAATTGGTTGAGACCCGGCGGGCGGTCAAGGCAAGGTTGCCGCCCGCCGGAAGGCGAAGAACACCAAAATCTTTAACCTATTACTCTGATACCATGTAAAAAAATAGATGTATTATTGATTGATATGTTTATTGTGTATATTACAAATGGTGAGTGGCTCATTATATAGGAGAGGGTGAGTGTAGTAGGTGAGAAGTAGTGGTGGTAGGTGATAAATTTTAACATCCTGCCACTCCCTTCTTTTTTATGTTTGATTTCTACTTCTATTATCCTATTGTATGGTTTTGATGGCTATTAAAATAGAGCACATGATCAAAAAAGTTTTTCAACACGTTTTTCTATATTATCATACTGTCAGTAATTAAATGTGACCTACTATCGGTGTAATTCTTTTTACTCGTTTCTCTTAAAATAAAACTATTTTTTAAAGGTGTATACCATTGGTTAATATAACTAAATTAATATAACTAAATTTTAATTAATTTATGGTTCTTTCCAATGTTTGATCAACAATTCCCCATGGAATTTTCAGGTTTCAAAGATGAAATTGGAGGACAGGTAGATAGTAAACCTTCCATAGAATTTGGGGTTGTGCAAGATGCTGATCGTCTTGATGCAATTGGTGCAATTGGTAATATATGTGTTTTATTAGTACTTGATATCCAATAGTATTTTCTATACACTAAACTTTCTGTTCATTCTTGGCTGGCTGAGAATGAGGAGTTTCACTACTTTTATCACCTTTAATGCCTCATCTGGGCACTGGTTCTGTTATGTGTTTGTATCCACCCCTGCATTCTTATGGAAACATGCGTCACTGTTACCAGAAAAAAACTAATATCCTAACAATTTATATTTTGGAATGCATGTTTCCAAACATGGTTACACTTCCATTCAAAATGGTTAATTTAGCGATCCAAAGTGATCTTAATATTTTTCCTATGTATTTCTTTTTTTAAATTCCTGAAGAGGAAAAAATTCAAATATACCAAACGAAACCAAATGAGATCTGTTACATAAATCTTTCTTCTCCACTTGACTCTAGGAATGGCTATTTGGTTAGTCAGATTAAGGATATTCATATCTCTATTTGCTACATTAACCCATGTCAATTTAGATCTGTCCCTTCCCTCAATATAATAAATTAAAATCTAAAGAGTGGAGTTTTGGCATGACAAAATGCAAAAACAATTGGCAGTAAGTTCTCCTAAAATCTTGTTGTGCATGATCCAATAAAAGAATATAAACTGTATTTTATTGGATATATGATTATTAGAAGAAAATTGCTCTCATAGTTACAAGTACCTAAATTTCTGTAGTGTTATCTATTCATTCTTACTCTTATTGTATTGCATTTTAGAGCAAGTAATATCATGTTCATGTTCTCGTTCCCGTTCCCATTCCTGTTCTTCATACTGGAACAGTCTGCGTTCCAAGTAGCATAGCATGTATGTAAGATCTGTTCACGTTTACTCTTCTGTTCCCGTTCTTCATATTGTACCACATTTCATGCTCCCGTTTTTGTTCATACCAGGATGATCCACGTACCTGGTAACATAGCATGTATGTAATATGTATAAATACAACTGTACCTTACATGTTTTGCCGCAGATTGCTTTCATTTATTAAATTTTGTTGGCTATCCTTGAAGTCTCAAACTCTTCTTGATGGACTTCATAAATATTAAACAGCTTTAGGAGGCAGAATGGTTCTGCATGTGACGTGCCCTCCAACTTCACATACCTCAACGTTTCCTTTGGTTTCAGGAATTGCTCGTTGTTTTACTTTTGGCGGAAGTAGGAGCAGTGTGCTCCATGACCCGAGCATTCAGCCACGATCAGATTTGTCCAAGGAACAATACACTAAGAAAGATAAGCAAACTACCGTGAATCATTTTCACGAGAAGCTTCTGAAGCTGAAGGATTTAATGAAGACAAAGGTTAAATCTCTACACTTGTATGCATGTGTTTTGATAGAAAAACTTGCATCTGTGCATCAATTTTGACTTAGATTCTGGTAGTACAAGTGTAATGCTTTTAATTGAGTATTTCAAGATGGCAAAGTTTGATGTTGGATAATTGTCGAAATGTCAGGCTGGGCAGAGGAGGGCTGAGAAAAGGCATAAGTTCATCGAGGACTTCCTGAAAGAGTTCTATGAAGAATGGGATGGGAGGGCTTGAATGAATAAGGTATTGTTGCAAATGATTTATCTTTGGTATTTCTGATGATGTTAATGTAATCAATAAAATTGTCTTTTCACAATGGGCACTTTCTCACAATGATACACATCATATATTCTCTGATGCTTGAAATCCATTTGCATGGTTGTTAGAATTGTGGGAGATTCATATGATTCGATTTGAATTTCAATCAAAATTATTCAAATTATGTTGTTGAATAAGAATTTGAGTTAATATATGATTCAATTTGCAATTATTACTATGTACTGCGATTCCGTTATGTTTTTGTTTTTGTTGGCATAATATATAATGTATGAAGTGATGTTTTTGCCTTCTTTTTCAAAAAAATAAAATAAAAGAAGTTAATTAGTTATATTGAGAAACATAGTTTTATTTGTATATATACATATAAACAATAGGATTTTTCTATGATACATTCATGTATCATTCATAAATAAATTTGGATCATTAGATCTAAAAGTAAAATAAATCTAACCATTGATTGGTAATAATTAAAACCAGGTTAAGAAATCTAGGTAATTTCGTAAAAAATAAGGTAGTTTTTAATGGTTTTGAAATCAAAAAGTAGTTTTCAACTTACCACAATAACTAAGTACATTTATTATTTGATATGATTATATTTACTATTTTTAATAACTATACTTACCATTCAATTATTAATAAAATGTACTTAACATGCTATTCAGGTAATAGGTAAACTTAAAAAATTAAGTTATAATAAATTTTCAAAATCTCTAAAATAAATATAAAATTTATAATATAGAATTTAAGAAAGAAATATACAAAATAAATGTGAATTTTATACATTTTATTATAATTTATTACATTTTATGAAATATGATTTTTTTTTATATTTATTTATCTACTTAATGGCAATAAATGAATTCTAGTTTCCTTTTCATTTACCAAACTTGAAAATAATAAATGCAATTAATAAAGAAATATAATTAATAAAATATAGGAAAATTTAAAATTTATTTGAGGATTTAATGAACAAAATTTTATGTTTATTTTTAAAAAATTTGAATATTTGAAGACTTGAAAATAAGATTGTTGTTGATTTAGAACTCCTTGGGTAAGGATCTATCTCCATAGTCTGTATCTCTTTTTTTACTTTAGTTTTTCATGATATTTTGAATTTATAAATTTTAATGTTTTTTTGGAACAACATTTCACCTAGTTAAAAGAAAAATTATGAGATTTAAGTGGTAAGAAAAAAAAAAAAGTTTGATGAAATAGTAAATACAGTCTTAAGTTTAGTTTAAATGATTGATTAATTAAGTCTACTAAAATAGTAAGTAGAGTCTTATTGAGTAGTAAAGTATTGTTTAAGTGATGAGTCAAATTTGATAAAGTAGTAAGTATTGTTTAACTGACGAGTCAAGTTCGATAAAGTAGTAAGCAGAGCCTCATTGAGTAGTAAGTGTTATTTAAATGAGTGGTAAGTCAAATCTGATAAAGTAATAAGTAGAGTCTCATTGAGTAGTAAGTATGATTTAAATGAGTAGTTTCCAACTTATTACAACAACTAAACACACTTATTACTTGATATGATTGTACTTACTATTCCACATAATTGCACTTACCATTCAAACATTAATAAAATGCACCTAATCTCTAAAATAAATATAAAATTTATAAAATAGAATGTAGACAAAAAAAAAATGTACAAAATAAATATGAAATTTATAAATTTTATTATAATTTTTTACATTTTATGGAATATGATTTTTTTTATGTATCTACTTAATGGCAATGGATGGCAATAAATGAAACCTAATATCCTTTTCATCTACCACAATAAATGCAATTAATGAGAAATATGATATACAAAATATAGGAAAATTTCAAATTCATTTGAGGATTTCATAAACAAAATTTGATGTTCATTTCTAAAACTTTTGAAAATTTTAAGATAGAATTGTTGTTGATTTGGAACTCCTTAGGTAAGTCTCTCTCTTTTTACTTTCACTTCCATTATATTTTGAATTTATAAATTTTTATATTTTGTTGGAACAACATTTCACCTAGTTAAAAGACAATTTATGAGATTCAAGTGGTAAGAAAAAATAATCAAGTTTGATGAAATAGTAAATGTAATCTTAAGTTTAATTTAAATGATTGATAAGTCAAGTCTAATGAAGTAGTAAATACAATCTCATTGAGTAGTAAGTATTATTTAAATGAGTGATAAGTCAAGTTTGATAAAGTAATAAGTACAGTGTTATTGAGTAATAAGTGTGCCTTAAATGAGTGGTAAGTCAAATCTAATAAAGTAGTAAGGAGGGTTTCATTGAGTAATAAGTGTGATTCAAATGAGTGGTAAATCAAGTCTGATGAAATAGTAAGTACAACCTTATTGACTAGTAAGTGTGGTTTAAATGACTGATGAGTCAAGTTTGATAAAATAGTAAGTATAGTCTCATTGAGTAGTAAGTGTGGTTTAAATGAGTGTCAAGTCAAGTCTGATAAAATAATTAGTACAACCTCATTGACTAGTAAGTATGGTTTAAATGGCTGATAAGTTAAATTTGATAAAGTAATAAGTAGAGTCTCATTGAATAATAAATGTGATTATAATAAAGCAGTAAGTACAATCTCATTGAGTAGTAAGTGTGGTTTAAATGAGTGTTAAGTCAAGTCTGATAAAATAGTAAGTAAAGTCTTATTGAGTAGTAAGTGTTGTTTAAATGACTGATAAGTTAAGTTTGATAAAGTAGTAAGTAGAGTCTCATTAAGTAGTAAGTGTGATTCAAATGAGTGGTAAGTTAAGTTTGATAAAGTAATAAGTACAATCTTATTGAGTAGTAAGTGTGGTTTAAATGAATTTAATTACCATTTAAAAACACAACACTTTACTATTCCTTCTCATTCTACTTGCAACTCTTTGTGACTCAACTTACCACTTACCATCCATTTTACCACCTAGTATTACGTGAAACCAAAATTGAGTAGTAAAAGTGAAGTGTAATGAAGTAATAAGTGAAAACTCATTGAGTAGTAAATGAAGTTTAGTGAAATAGTAAATGGAAACCATTTTGATTAAGTAATGGAAACTCATTATATAGTGTCTTATTAAATAGTAAGTCATTTTGATTAAGTAGTAAGTGAAATTTGATTGAATAGTAAGTTGAGTCTCTCATTGAATAGTAAATAAAGTTCAATTGAGTAGTAAGTCTAGTCTAATAAAATAGTAACTGAAGTCTACCTGAACAGTAAGTGTAATTTAATTGAGTAATAAGTGAAGTTTTAATTGAGTATTAAGTCAAGTCTAATTTAATAAAGTCAAGTCTAATCCTGGACACTTAGTTAGGTAGAAGTTTGTTTTTCTCTCTATATGAAGACTTGTACGTAGAGATTTTCTTTAGAGACGGGCTTCTCTCTAGTCCTCCATGAGACTGGAGAGGTATTGTCCAGCTCAATAGACTAGTTTTCTTTGCATTGTTTATCAATAAAATATAATTCTTCTGGTATTTTAGTAAATATAATAAGTGAAATTTAAAAAAGTAGTAAGTGCAATCTCGTTGACTAGTAAGTATAATTTAATAAAATGGTAAGTAAAGAATAATGAAATAGTAAATAAAATAAGTATGATTTAATAAAAATAGTAAGCAAAGAATAATGAAATAGTAAATAAAATCTATTTGAGTAATAATAAATGAGATTTATTTGAGTGGTAGTCAAGTCAAATGTTTTATTGAGAAGTATGTAAAATCTCGTAATAAGTTAAGTTTAATGGAATAAATCAAATATCATTCCAGAGTAAGTATAGTTTGATTGAATAGCAAATTAATTTTGATAGAGTAGCAAGTTGTATAACATTTATAATTAAAAAAATGCTTGGGATTTTATTTTTTTGGAATCCTCACAATTCTCTTTAGATTTCAACCATCGATGTATGTGTGAAATTCACTCATATATGTGTGGGGCTTACACCATCAATGATTGAGATCCAAAGGAGATTGTGGGATTTTCAAAAAAAGTATCAATCATTGTTGTTATAATTGTCACTTAATGTATACAAATCACTTTAAAAACAATGGATTTAATATATTTTGGATTTAATATATTCTGGATTTTTATAATCTGATTTAAATTTTACTTTAATTATTATTGCTTGAAATTCAATTTATTCGATCATATGAAAAAAGGATACACATATCAACAGAATCAGTTTTCTATCTGCTACAAATATTTTTAAACTGAAATTATGTATGGATGTTGAAGGCTTTTAATGCCCCCTTTTGCATTCATCTTCCTCACCATTTTTGCAGGTTTGCAACCCTTATTTGTTTCCGAGTGGCTACTGCCATATATCATCAGTACAAGCAGAAAGGTAATACATCACTGTAACTCATAAACCCCAACAATCCGCTAAACCAAAGAGTTAATTTATTTATTCTTATCCCAAATAATCTAAATAAAACAACTGAAAAAAACCCACACAGATTCTATGAAAACACAGCCTTAAATTACAATGACAATCCACTAAAAGAGAGAAAATTAAGAAAAAATAAAATAGATTGATTTCCTCCTTCTTTCTCATCAACTAAAAAAAAATATTCATGAAAAACAGAGATGAAACTACAATGATAAGCAGAAAGAAATCCTCAGCAGATCCTTCATTGCCGGCGAGAGTAAGCAGAAAATCCTAGCCGGAATGCGAAACACCGCCTTAAGACAACAGAGGAAAGGAGAGAGAAGAATGAGATTCGTTCATCAGATTGACAGGACTTTTCACCGGCTACCTGTTGTTTTACATGTTGTGACCTGTTTACATTGGATGGACTAGATTGCATAGCACAATCCAACGGCTGGAAATTTTTTTAGGTATGGTACCCAAAAACTGCTTTTCTGTACTACAGTCATTCCCTTTCTGAGCAGATCGTCCTTTGAAAACTTAGGTTAATCAGATATTAAGTCATATTATTGGATTGCATTTGTTTTTAAAAAAAAAGTAGACACTAAGGCCTTGTTTGGGAAGTGTTCTGTTTAGTTAAAAATTTAAAAAATTATTAAAAAAATCAAAAAGTTAATAATTCATATTAAAAAATTAAAGATTTTCTTTTCTCTCTACTTTTTGCACATTTTTTCGTAAAAAGTCAAAAAATCATCTCAAACATAGTTTTTTTTAGTTCATATTTTAGCAAAATAGCTAAAAATTACTAAATTAACATGTTTCCAAACGAGGCCTAAGTATAAATTCAAAAATTGACCATCCATGTTTTTAAAATAATTGTGATTCAAATAATTTTTTTTTTTTTTTTTTTTTTTTTTTTTTTTTTTTTTTTTTTGGTATGAATGATGTATTCAAAAGGCACAATAATAAACTCATAATGGCCTAAACTGGACTCTCTAGTACAAATAGACTTTAGATTGCTGTAAAGCCCCGTCTTATAGTTATATAATAATATACTTAAAATTGATACTATTTTATTTTAAACATATATACATATATTATATTAAGTAAAATAAATCTTATTTGCGATTGACTTGTGCACTATACATAAAAAATTGGTTACAGACATTTGCCAGGCACTCATTGATAGTGACACGGGTTAAACTAATTATTGTCCATAATCTCCAATAATTATTTCGTAAGCCTAAGTTGTGTCGTGATAAATTACAGACAAGACAAAAAGAAAAAAATAGTAATAGTAACGTGAGATAACAATGTTCTTTCTGTTGTATCAATGTCTGACATAAGATGGGGTTATGTTGTACCCCACTTTTGGATAACCTTATTTATTTGTCAAAAGATGTTTTCGCCATTCTTAACGCACCACTTGGTCGTAATTTTTTTTTGATCGGCAAAAATCACCCTTAATTCAATTATTTTTAAGGTGAGTTGAATTGATAACCTTCTTTAGGGAAGTCTTTAGAAAAGTTGTGGTGACCAATTAAGTTATACTTAGCCTTCGTTTGGGAAGTGGGTTGGCTTTTTGGCTTTTTGGCTTTTTGGCTATTTTAGCCTGGGCTATTTTAGCCTGGTTTGGGAAGGGCTTTTTGACTTTTTGGCTTTTTTGGCTTTTTTTGTGAGAGATGATTGTAATGATTATGGGTTGGATTTGATATTTTGTTTTTTGTGGCTAAAATAGCCTATTTTGTTTTTTGTGGCTATTTTAGCCCCAAACCAAGTTCCCAAACAAAGGCTTAGTTGGTTCACCATTTCATCATAACATAAATTAAAAAGTTCATGGGATTTATAAATAAATATTGTGAGTAACGGTAATACTATTATACATGACATTATTAGTCAATAGAGTTTTGCAAATAAAATTATATATAGGTATTCATTTTTGAGGTACTTACGTGTAGGTCATAATAAGTGGACTTATTAACTAATAGGTCTTATGAGAAAAATTTGTGATAAAAAAAATATCACTAATTGTAAGTTTTAGCGACAATTTATAAAAATCATGACAAAAAAAAGTCACTAATTGTCAATTTTTAACAACATATATAAAAAATTGTCATAAAAAAATTATGTTTAGCGATAATTTTACCAAGACTTATTTTCAATAAGACTTGATGGGAATTAAGTCCAACTACTAAGACCTATTGCTATTTTACCCTTCATTTTTTTTCTCATTAATTCAATTGTTTTTTTTTTTTTGTTTTTGGATCCACCTTTGTAAGGTAAAATCCCAGATGTATGCCAGTGACTCCACAAGCACACAATCAGGCAAAGCCAAGGAGGCTCCAACTCAAGACTTCCGTTCAGTATGATTCTGAAAGATAAATTTTTGATCAGTATGATTCTGAAAGATAAATTTTTGAAAGGAATTTTTAAACTTTAAAAATTTATTTCGTTGTGTATTTTGAAAATAGTTTTGTAATTTTGTATTTAGAGTTTTGTAGTTTAGAATATTTTTAGTTTTTTTGTAGTTAAATAGATGGGGTGAGAAAAAATGATTAATTGATGTGTAAGATGTGAGAGAATCAGAGAGGAGAGAAAAAAGTGATTAATTGATACAAATGATATGAGAGAAGGAGAGAGGAGATAGAAAAAATAATTGAAAATAATTTTAAAAAAATTGTAAACTAAATAAATTTTGAGTTTTGAACTCTCAAAATTTGATTTAAAAACTAAACTAAACAAGCCTAGTTGCTTCAATCACGTAGCTTTACTATCATATTATTATGAGATTTTTTATGGAGTAATATTGTCGCATAGTATTATTATTGTTATGCATATTATTATTTATTTGTGGTACATACCCAAGCAGTTGTTTGGGGTTGGCTTTTTTATGGATTTTTTTTTTTGGCGCTCAAGGTAAAAATTTAAATTTGAATTTTTTTTACCTAACAATCCACACACAGAAATAGTATGTCCATAAAGACGTGATTATGTAAAATGATCAAATTACCCGAAGTATATATATATTGAAACCACAGCAAACTTTAACCAAACTCTCTCTGCTGCAGTGAAAACTTGAATATAAAAATAAATAAATAAATAAATAAATAATAATTTTACGAATCTCAAATATTTTGTTTGTGAATTTTAAAGTGTAAATTAAATATTGCTGGATGGTCTTTTAATTAATTTTAAAATTAAAATAAATTTATGATGAAAGTCTTTAATTTTGAGGCAATATTTTTATAAAAACTAATAGGGGACAAATTAGTAATTATATTTTGATTTAATAATAGTTGTATTTTATTTAAGTTGATGGGGAGAGAAAAAAAAATTAATATAAAAAATAATAATTTGGAGCCTTTTTGTTTAGATATATAAAACAACCCTAGTGTTCCTAACAGAGTGAGGATCCTCTCTTTGCAGCTTCCGTACTTGCGTCTGTCCTTGCAGGCCTTTGGGTCTACTTTTAGGCCCAATTTTGATAATCCGAACCGTTCATATTTTATGATTTATTCAGTATATCATACCTGTAAAAAATCAAGTTGATCGGATATCATAAAGCATATGTTCGGAAAACTGTTTATTAAATTCTTTAAAAAATAGTGTTTAGTTCAATTTTTCAAACATATACTTTCTGATATCCGATCAACTTGATTTTTTACAGGTATGATATACTGAATAAATCATAAAATATAAACGGTTTGGATTATCAAAATTGGGCCTAAAAGTAGACCCGAAGGCCTGCAAGGACGGACGCAAGCACAAGCTTGCAAGGAGAGGCTCTTGACTATTCCTAACAATATGATAGCAGCAGCAGCAGCATGAAGAAGAGAGAAAAGATAAAAGAGGTTGCAACAAAGGAATTTTTGGGTGTGTTCTCTAGCATTCGTCTTCCTTTTGCTTTTGCTTTTTTTATTCTTATTCTATTATTATTTAATTCATTGACGGAGAGGTGGCAGGTGTATGTGTTTTCTACATATATATATATATATATATATGTTGTTAAGAAATCTGAGGAGCTATTTCATGTATAAAGTTTGATGGTTTCCCGCAGACGAAATATTCGTGAAAAGAAAGTTTGAAGTGTTTATTTGTTGATGATGTGATTATAGAACTAACGAGTGATAGTCTCATTTGGGTTATTGAAAAACGATGAAATTGGCTCATGTAATGAAATGAATTGAATGGAAATGGATTAAAGATTGAATTTGGTATCTTACAACTATATAAAATGTGGATGTTTTATCACTGAGTTTGTATATGCATAGCGTACTTATACCTTTGCTAAGTTTCATATACTGTGTTAAATGATTTCTACTAGGATGTGGCTTACCTTATTTGGGGATAGTATTGAGGGCATGTCTCCGCCAAGACAATAATTGGGAGGGACTTTTGGGAACACGAGCTTCCTGTTTTGATTTTATATTTTGTATAGACAAAGGCTTATTTGTAAGAGTTGGTATCTCTTTTGTTGTAACTAAGCCGAGGCTTGGAAAGGTAGCCGATAGGGCATCTATTATGTTAAATTCATTTGTATCATTAACTTCATGGAATGAAAGGATTATTTACTTTGATTTATGCAGTTGTTATTTATGCTTGGGTTATAATTATTGTATTATTTTGAGGGTGTTACAATATTGACCTCGCATTGTCGGAGAGTCATCGGAGCTTGCCACCCATAGGCAAGGGAGACGTGGTAGAGGTGGGTCATGGCCGAAGGTGATGGGTGAGAGAAGAAAATGAAACTTGTTTTAATAATAAGTGAAAACCACCGTTTTGTATTTTCAAAAATTTTGAAACCTTTTAGTTCAATTTTATTTTTTTGAAAATGAAAACAATATATTAAACAAGTTTTCATTTTCAGTTTTCAAATAAAATGAAAATGAAAAAAAAGAGAGATAAAAACGTTAATGTAATAACCCTCACCACTGCTTACCGATAAACACTGATTACCGTTAAACTGAACTGATTAAAGTAGATAACTGAACTGATTAAAGTACCGAACTGACTGACTGAAAAATTGGAACTGAATTGACTGAGTATGTGTGTTAATTTGTATTCTATCTGTTTGATTGTTTATTTGATCTGTTCACGTGTTATGTTTAAACTGCTAATTGAAGGCCTTATCGGCGGCCGAACTGGGAATTGATTGATGTTTCATGATCCTCATAATTAATGTGATTTTCGGCCGAACCGGGAATTGATTGATGTTTTATGATCCTCATAATTAATGTGAATTTATGGTGTATCTACCTGAAAACTGATTAGGTATGACTAAATTAGATTAAATATTGATCAATTGCATAAGTTTGACTTAATTACCAAACTAGCCTTAGTGGCCACTCAATATATATAACATCTTGGAGCCTCATTGCACTCACACGTACACATTTCATCAGCTCATCCCTTAGACTCAACCGACCAAGTAGAGAGAGAGAGAGAGAATTGAGTTGATCTTGGATTCATCTTGAAGAATTGCTTGGTAATTGAAGTATTAGTTTCATAAATGAACTCCTAGTCTTGCATTGGAGACCTAAGGTAGAGTAATTACCCTCTTGTTTATCTTGTTCTTGCATGATTCATGTCAAAATTGAAGATTGAGCCATGGATTAGTTCTAGCATGTTGACATAGAGCATAATTCATGTATGCATGTTTGAATTGTTGAGTTGTGAGTTGATTTCATGGTAAAATAGTACATGCATGTCCATAATTTTGTAATGGTCCATGTTTTCAACTTGTTTTTGGATCAATTGGCTCCTTAGAGCATCAAATTGAAGCTTTGAATTGATTTGAATTCATGCATGTTTGCATGTTCATATTGTTCATGATATTGGTTTGAAATTAAGGTTGAATTAAACACCCTTAGGCTTTGATTTCTCAAATTGTGCTTTGAACCATGTTATTCTATGTGTTTATAAAGGTTTTCCAGAAAAAATAGGCCTAAGAGGATTGGTTTTGATGCATTTGAACCTGGTTTTGGCTTGGAGGTGCAATCTGGAATTCCTAGATTTTGCACTTCTGCTCGAGCGGGGAAATTGGCGCTTGAGCGTGGAATCCGAGCATCCAGTATTTCTCTGCACTGTTTTACAGTCCGCTCGAGCGGAGGCATGTGTCTCACGATCGAGCGGGCATCGAGCGTCCGTCGAGCGGAGATTTCACCCATCCAGTACTTTTACAGTACGCTCGAGCGGGAAAGTTGACGCTCGAGCGTGTACCTTTGTTGCATGACCGCTCGAGCGGGTAAACCTGCGCTCGAGCGGGACTCTGTTTTTCTGAAACTTCTGAAATTGCTTTTTGAGTACATCTTTGCATCCTCATCCCATTCTAGGCATTCTTAGGCCTAGTTTAAGGCATCTTACTGAGGATATAAATGTAGAACACACCGAGGCAAATTAGGGGTTAAGTTACTATCTTTCCCAGCTGTGTAGCTTAGTGTGTTCAATCTATTAACTGTGTAGGGTTGGCGACTGGGGAGGCACGCTCTAGCATATTGTAGCCCAGAACTCTGTGAGTAACGATTGTGTAAAGATATGTTCACAAATGATTATCTTCTGAACAACTGAACTGTACTGTTTTCTGAACTGATTTACTGTTAACTGAATGAATGTATGTCATATATTCTGAACTGTATTGTGGCATCCTTAGCACCTACTGTTTACTGTTACTGTGACAGAATTCTCTGTCGGTTCCCTTGTTGGAACCACTACTGTTTACTGACTGATGGCCATCATTACTGTTCGGTCTTTTAAGACCTACTACTTACTATACTGTTATGCTAATGGATGTACCACATATGACTGTACTGATTGAACGACTGAAAGACTGTTTAAATGGACTGTTTTCATTACTGTAAGGACATTCATTCCTAACCTCTTTACGCATTATGTTATTCACTGGGCTTTAGCTCACTGCTCATATATATATGTAGGTGTACAGGCACCAGACTGCGGCTAGGGTGTAGACACCCCATTTTTGACCGTCCTCAAGACTTGGACGCCACCGTTTGAACATTCGGTGATTATCCATGTTTGTGTTCGTTTGGAGTTCCCGGAAGCCTCGGCTCGCGCGCCTTGCCTCAGGATCTCCGAACTTGACCGTTTAGTGTCTGGTTTTGCACCAAACACTTGCATCTTGCCTTTGAGAGGCAGGGTAGGGCTTGTAGACCATCCCTACCCACCACCGGCAGTGGTTAGATGCCACCGGCTGGTGTCTGCTGTCACCGGCAATGTAGTTTGCCGGCCGGCACTATTTGTTGCCGGCCAGCACTATTTTGTGCCGGTCGGCACTCTTTTTGGCCAAGATGGCATTTTTGGCTGGTCGATTGCTGTTCATCTGCTTTTGCAGATATTTTTAGACAGCTGTCTTGCTTTTGCATCCCTCCATACACGTGTATGGAGGGATCTCCCTCTTGTAAAGCTTGTCTTGTAAGCTTTACAAGACATATAGAGAGAGGCTCTCTCTTGAGAAGAGGAGGAGAGACTTTAGACATTTTAGAGAGGGAAAAACACAGAGAGAAGCTCTGGTTTTAGGGTTTGAGTTACATACATTTTCTATCTCTCTTTCCCTCTCATTTGTTCACTAGGTGCTTTGTGTCTTACTATTGCACACAAACACCTAGTGTTTCACCTTCCTCTTGGAGCTGAGGTTCTAAAGGGTTTGTTTTGAAGTTTTGGTGTTGGATTCAAGCTAAAGGAGGCCATTGGAGCACCATTTCTGAAGGGGTCTTCAAGGGTGAGATTCTAGTCCCTTTTTCTCCCATTTTTGCATTGATTTTATACCTATCTTAGAGCTGTTTTTGTGATTATTGTATAACATAAAAAAGCAATCATCCCCCTGGAGACATAGTGCATTGTCATGCATTTCCATTGTAGCTTGCATGCATCCATTGCATGCCTTGAAAGGCCTCATTTTGAGCCATTTTGTGCTAGCTCCGGGATTTTGGTGTTGGGGTCTCTTCACCACTGAAATCTTGAGGGATTTCAGTGGTGAAGATGATGCTTTGAAGTCCCAAGAAGGAGAGGGCCACCCCCTCTCCTTGTTGTCCTTGAAAAGGACATATTTTGGCCTCTTAAGGAAGCCTATGCTTGAGTGTGTGTTGAGCATGTTTAGGATGTTTTTCATGCTTATATATCCATAATATAACATGATTTCAAGTTGGTTTTGGAACTCCATGCATGCATAGCATGGTTACCTTGTAATGCCTTGTTTATGCCTTAACATGTCTTAAGTTGTTAGCCTTAGTTGGAGCATGTTTTAGGCTTGGTCTTGTGAAGATTTTGTGCTTATTTTGACATGTTTTAGATCTGTCCATAAGTATTTGGGTTGATTTTGGCATGCATTATTTAGCTCCTTTGTATTTGGGCTTGTTGGCCTTGAGTATGTGCATGTGTAGCATGACATCTTTGCATTATTTTGATGATTTGGGATCATCCTACATGCCATTTCAGTCCCATTTCCATGCTTGTTGGATTGCCTTGCATGTCTCTTTAATGCCTCATAAGCTTGTGTAGCAATGCTCCATGTTTTGGTGCTTATTCATGCTTTTGTTTTGAGTCATTTGAATGCCATTTAAGTGATTCTTGAGGTTTGTTTTAGCATGATTTTAGAGCTCATGTTGCATGCTAATTGTTCATTATTGCCCCCTTTCAAGTGTGCTTGAGGGTTGTCTAATTTGCGCCTAAGTGTTGGGCCTTAATCGTGTGTATGTGTGCGTGTGTTTAGCCTTCATTTTTGGGCATTATGGCCACTGTTTTGGGCCTTATTAGAGCTGCCTAATTCATGTTTAAGACCATCATTTGCTTATTCGCATGCTCACCTTGCATGTTTGCTTGTATTGGCATGTTGCATCCTTAGCTCGCATGCCTAAGTTGCATTGCATCTTGCATGCATCACCTTGCCTCTTGAGATGCGTATGATAGAGGTTAGGCCCCCTTGTGTGTTTATTTGGTTTGCATGCATTTCGAAATTGAAGGCATTATGGCTACTGTTTTAGGCCTATTTTAGAGTTGCCTAATTCATGTTTAAGTCCATCTTCCCATCTATTCGCATTGCCATGTGTATGCTTGCATGCTTGCGTAAGTGCCTTGCCATGTCATGTTGCATTCCTAGCTTGTATGCCTAGGTTGCATTGCGTCTTGCATGCATTCCTTGTCCCTTGACTTGGGTGATAGGGATTGGGAGTTTTGTTTGATTGGTTTGCATACATTTGAAATCAAAGTTGCATCCTTGGTTCTTTGGGCTATCATGCATGAAAATGCGTGATTGGTGGTCCGAGAATCGAGGCACATGCCCCTTTGAGTCATTATCATGATAAGGGACATGATTATTGCATACATGCCTTGAATTGTGCTGCCATGCTTTGCCTTGCCCTCTGTTGCTGTGAGTTGCAGGTTCTGCAGGAACACTCTGCCGACCGGCAGTGTAAGGTGCCGGCCGGCAATATTTTCTCTGCCGACAGATTTATTTTGTGCCGATGGCCATACCACATTGCCGGTGGCAATTTCATTCAGCCGGTGGTACTCCCCAATGTCCAGGGATGCAACCCTGAGGTTTTGACAGCCTCCAGAGGAGTGAAGGAAGGAAAACAGAGGCAGCCTATGCATGGCGGCGCGTTTCCCAAGGCCGTTTATCTGTTTTTTTTCTTAGCTTAATTTAATTTGTTAATTAAATTAGTTAATTTGTAATATTAATTAGCTTGCGTAGTTAATTAATTTGTAATATTTATTCGGTCCCTCCGAGCAAGGGAAAATATGTAATAAGTGTGCGTGAGTGGTGTGTATGTCTTCCAATCTCACGTCTTTCTTCCCTTTTATTTACCTGCTTTGATGGTTAGTATTAGGGCACGTTTAATTTATGCATGCGTGCATTCATGCATTTGTATTACATGCATTAGGCTCGGTACATAACGCTAACTGCATTCGTACTTCAAATTCTAAACTGAATATGTGATAGTTGTGCATTCTCACATGCCATGTTTAGGATAGCCGAGCCTATTCTAACAACAC
>NW_021025489.1:209354-229947 GCF_004153795.1 Camellia sinensis | reverse complement strand
GTAATATTGGGGATGGATTGGTTACAAAAATATCATGCCACTATTGACTGTGTGACCAAGCAAGTTGTTTTTCGTCCACCTAGTTTGCCTGAATTTGTGTTTAATGGGAATGGAGTAATACCTCCTCCGTATTTGATTTCGTCAGTGAAAGCTGTTAAAGTAATCAGAAAGGGGTGTAAAGGATATCTGTGTTCTGTGCTGACTGTGTCTACTAATGATAGTGTTAAAGTTGATGTGAATTGTATTCCTATAGTCAGGGAATTCCCAGATGTATTTCCAGATGATCTGCCAGGGGATTTGATTGACAGGGAGATTGAATTTGCGGTTGATGTGATTCCGGGTACACAGCCGATATCGAAAGCTCCTTACAGAATGGCCCCAACTGAACTGAAAGAACTGAAAGTGCAACTGCAGGAACTGCTGGATAAGAAGTTTATCAGGCCTAGCACTTCGCCATGGGGCGCTCCTGTTTTGTTTGTAAAGAAGAAAGATGGCTCATTGAGATTGTGTATAGACTATCGTGAATTGAACAAGGTGACTGTGAAAAATAAATACCCATTACAGCGCATTGATGACTTATTTAATCAGTTACAGGGTGCTCAAGTGTTTTCCAAGATTGATCTCAGATCGGGGTATCATCAACTGAAGGTTAAACCGGAAGGCATTCATAAAACTGCTTTCAAACGAGGTATGGCCATTATGAATTTTTAGTTATGCCATTCGGAGTCACGAATGCCCCTGCTGGCATAACTAATTGAGGTTGTAATTTCTCCAGCCGTAGTGAAAGGCCAGCAACATTAACACAAAATAAGTTAGTTAGTAAACAAAAATACACTATGAAATTTTATTTTGAATCTTACTCTGAAAGTAAGTGTATGATGTCATTTCTATGTTAAGAGATTATCTCCGGGATCCCTTCCATGTAATAGAGCCTACCCACGTAGTGTTGAGTGATGACTACACTTACGAGGAAAACTGTATGCTAAACTGTCTAAATGTGAATTTTGGCTTGACCATGTTATGTTTTTGGGGCATGTTGTTAGCAAAGATGGGATTTCTGTTGATCCGCAGAAAATTGAAGCTGTAGTGAACTGGCCTAGACCAACAAATGTGACTGAAGTCCGAAGCTTTTTGGGATTGGCTGGATATTACAGAAGATTTGTCAAAGATTTCTCCAAAATTGCCCTACCACTGACTCAGTTAACTCAGAAGGGGACATCATTTGAATGGACTGACCAAAGGGAATCAGCATTCAAAGAGTTGAAAACTCGACTTGTGACTGCACCGGTTTTGACTCTACCTTCAGGTACGGATGGTTACACTGTATTTAGTGATGCTTATCATAAGGGTTTGGGGTGTGTGTTAATGCAGAATGGGAAAGTTATTGCTTATGCTTCCCGACAGTTGAGACCACATGAAAAGAACTACCCGACCCATGACCTGGAACTTGCTGCAGTAGTATTTGCACTGAAAATCTGGCATCACTATCTGTACGGGGTGACATGTGGAGTATATACCGACCACAAGAGTTTGAAATATTTCTTCACACAGAAAGAACTGAACATGAGACAGCGGAGATGGCTAGAACTGATTAAAGACTATGACCTGCAGATTTTGTACCATCCAGGAAAAGCCAATACCGTTGCCGATGCATTGAGTCGGAAATCAATTGGAAACTTAGCCTGTTTACTCACTAGACAGAAAGAGCTCATTTGTGACCTTGAAAAATCTGAAATCACCGGACAGAAAGAGCTGCTTGGTGACCTTGAAAAATTTGAAATTGAAGTTGTTTTGAGAGAACAAGGTGGAATGCTAGCCGCTATTTCTGCTCGACCAGCCTTGATAGAAGAAATTAAAGAGAAACAGCAATAGGATGACTTCTTGAAAAAGATCATCGAAGAAAGAGAATCTAAACCGAGACCGGGATTCAAATTTGAGAATAATGTACTGAAATTTCAAGAAAGACTATGTGTACCGAACGATACTGAATTGAGAAGAAGGGTTCTGCTAGAGGGCCACAATTCAAAACTGTCTATCCATCCAGGGAACACGAAAATGTATCAAGACCTGAAATTGAATTTCTGGTGGCCGGGAATGAAGAAAGAAATCGCTGAATTTGTATCGAAATGTCTTCATTGCCAACAAGTTAAAGCCGAACATCAACGACCTGCAGGCTTATTGCAGCCCTTACCGATACCGGAGTGGAAATGAGAGCATATCACCATGGATTTTATAATGAGATTGCCTCGCTCCAGTAAAGGTATGGACTCGATTTGGGTTATTGTTGATAGACTGACTAAATCTTCTCACTTCTTACCTGTTAAGACAATTTATAATGCGGACAAATTGGCTATACTCTATATTGACGAAATTGTTAGACTACATGGAGTGCCTGTGTCCATTGTTTCTGGCAGGGATTCGAAATTTACATCGAGGTTTTGGCAAAGCCTACAGACTGCATTGGGTACTGAACTGAGACTGAGTAGTGCCTATCATCCTCAGACAGATGCCCAATCAGAAAGAACCATCCAGACTCTAGAGGATTTACTGAGAATGTGTGTCCTTGATTTTCAGGGAAACTGGGAAAGCCATTTGCCATTGGCTGAATTTGCTTACAACAACAGCTATCACTCGAGTATTGGTATGGCGCCTTTCGAGGCATTGTATGGCAGAAAATGTAGATCTCCGATTTGCTGGGCAGAAGTTGGAGACGAGCCTTTGCTTGGGCCCGAAATTGTTTATGAAACAACTGAGAAAGTGAAACTGATACAACAGAGACTGAAAACTGCGCAGAGCAGACATAAGAGTTATGCTGATGTCAGAAGGCGAGACAGAGAGTATGAAGTAGGTGATCACGTATTTGTGAAAGTGACACCGATGAAAGGCCAGACTCGTTTTGGAGTCAAAGGCAAGCTAGCACCGAGATACGTCGGACCAGATGAGATTATTGAGAAAATCAATCCGGTGGTGTATCAAGTTGCGCTTCCTCCTGAAATGGAGCATATGCATAACGTCTTCCACATTTCTATGTTGAGAGACTACCTATGGGATCCTTTCCATGTAATAGAGCCTACTCATGTAGTGCTGAGTGCTGACTACACTTACGAGGAACGGCCTATACAGATTGTAAACAGATGGATCAAGAAACTGAGAAACAAAGCGATCCCACTGGTGAAAGTCGACTGGCAAAACCACGGTGACATGTATGCCACTTGGGAAAGGGAAGATGACATGGCCAAAAGATATCCTGAACTGTTTCCATTGAATCCTGTTTTCTTCCAGAACGAAGGTAACTCGAGTTTAGAGGACTAAACTCTTTATAAGGAGGGGAGACTGTAATAACCCTCACCACTGCTTACCGATAAACACGGATTACCGTTAAACTGAACTGATTATGACTGATAACTGAACTGATCATGACTGATAACTGAACTGATTAAAGTACTGAATTGAACTGACTGACTGAAAACTGGAATTGAATTGACTGAGTGTGTATGTTAATTTGTATTCTATCTGTTTGATTGATTATTTGATCTGTTCACGTTTTATGTTTAAACTGCTAATTGAAGGCCTTATCGGCGGCCGAACAGGGAATTGATTGATGTTTTATGATCCTCATAATTAATGTGAATTTATGGTGTATCTACTTGAAAACTGATTAGGTATGACTAAATTAGATTAAATATTGATCAATTGCATAAGTTTGACTTAATTACCAAACTAGCCTTAGTGGCCACTCAATATATAACATCTTGGAGCCTCATTGCACTCACACGTACACATTTCATCAGCTCATCCCTTAGACTCAACTGACCAAGTAGAGAGAGAGAGAGAATTGAGTTGATCTTGGATTCATTATGAAGAATTGCTTGGTAATTGAAGTATTGGTTTCATAAATGAGCTCCTAGTCTTGCATTGGAGACCTAAGGTAGAGTAATTACCCTCTTGTTTATCTTGTTCTTGCATGATTCATGTCAAAATTGAAGATTGAGCCATGGATTAGTTCTAGCATGTTGACATAGAGCATAATTCATGCATGCATGTTTGAATTGTTGAGTTGTGAGTTGATTTCATGGTAAAATGGTACATGCATGTCCATAATTTTGTAATGGTCCATGTTTTCAACTTGTTTTTGGATCAATTGGCTCCTTAGAGCATCAAATTGAAGCTTTGAATTGATTTGAATTCATGCATGTTTGCATGTTCATATTGTTCATGATATTGGTTTAAAATTGAGATTGAATTAAACACCCTTGGGCTTTGATTTCTCAAATTGAGTTTTGAACCATGTTATTCTATGTGTTTATAAAGGTTTTCCAGAAAAAATGGGCCCAAGAGGATTGGTTTTGATGCATTTGAACCTGGTTTTGGCTTGGAGGTGCAATCTGGAATTCCCAGATTTTGCACTTCTGCTCGAGTGGGGAAATTGGCGCTCGAGTGTGGAATCCGAGCATCCAGTATTTCTCTGCACTGTTTTACAGTCTGCTCGAGCGGAGGATTGGGCGCTCGAGCGGAGGCATGTGTCTCACGATCGAGCGGCCATCGAGCGTCCGTCGAGCGGAGATTTCACACATCCAGTACTTTTACAGTACGCTCGAGCGGGAAAGTTGACGCTCGAGCGTGTACCTTTGTTGCATGACCGCTCGAGCGGGTAAACCTGCGCTCGAGCGAGACTCTGTTTTTTTGAATATTCTGAAACTGTTTTCTGATCACATCTTTGCATCCTCATCCCATTCTAGGCATTCTTAGGCCTAGTTTAAGGCATCTTACTGAGGATATAGATGTAGAACACACCGAGGCATTAGGGATTAAGTTATGATATTTCCCAACTGTGTAGCTTAGTGTGTGTTCAACCTGTGAACTGTGTAGGGTTGGCGACTGGGGAGGCACGCTCTAGCATACCGGAGCCCAAACTCTGTGAGTAACGATTGTGTAAAGATATGTTCACAAATGATTACCTTCTGAACAACTGAACTGTACTGTTTCCTGAACTGATTTACTGTTAACTGAATGAATGTATGTCATATATTCTGAACTGTATTGTGGCATCCTTAGCACCTACTGTTTACTGTTACTGTGACAGAATTCTCTGTCGGTTGTTGGAACCACTATTGTTTACTAACTGATGGCCATCATTACTGTTCGGTTTTTAAGACCTACTGCTTACTGTACTGTTATGCAAATGGATGTATCACATATGACTGTACTGACTGAACGACTGAAAGACTGTTTAAATGGACTGTTTTCATTACTGTAAGGACATTCATTCATAACCTCTTTACGCATTATGTTATTCACTGGGCTTTAGCTCACTGCTCATATATATATTTGTGCTAAAAAGATAAGATACACAACTTATAAGAATTAAATTTGGGATGAACTTTTATGTGTGAATCTTTTTTATTTGAAATGACTTGAAACATGAACATTTTAAAAGGAATACAAAAAAACTTCTTAGTGTATTTTTCTCAAATGTGACACTCCAACGTAACACACAAAAAAATTCCTTAGTGTACTTTTTCCAAACGTAACACTCCAATAAAACTCCTTAGTGTACGTAACAACCTCGATCCATAATTAACTGTTAATCCATACTTAAGCATGTTAATCAAGTGGTTAAGTAGGATTATGTGTTAATTATGTGTTTTGCATGCTTATTTGGAATTTATATCTGTTTGTTGTAGGATTATCGATTTGAAATTTTATTTTGATATGCAAATTAGAGTCCTTATCGGCATCCAAACACGAAATTGACTGGGCCAAGGTAGTATTTAGAATTTTTAGAACCCTATGGTAAGTTTAATTAAAAATTGATTCGGAATCAAATAATTAGAATAGATTACTTAACTTGAGATAGCTTGCTTACTCCTAATAACACTTAATTAAGTTAATACTAAGCAAGCCTATATATATAAGGCTAATGTGACTCAAGAACCTTCTATACACACACACTTCTTCATTTCTTGAGCCAAAAATGTGAGAAGAAGAAAGAGTGAGGAAGAGATCAAGATCAAAGAGGAGAAAAGGGAGAATTGCAAAGAATTGGTAGTGAATTAGAAGGATTTGAGAGATTTAACCTCCACACCTCCAAAACTCAAGATTTAAGGTAAGAATTCAACCTTTAAATTATGAACATGATTTTTTTAGAGAAAGAAAGCAAGTGAATCAGTATAGTAAGCATGTGAATTGAGCTTAGAAAGTAGAATTGGGAAGCAAATCATACATGCATGTATATTTCATCACACTTTTAGGTTGTTTCTCCAAGAATTCACATATGCATGGTGTTCTTTGTACTCAAGTTTAAGAATTCAACATGTTTTTACACTTCTTACCCCATGAATCCATGTTTTGGAAGAAAGAAGCCATAACGCTGCATGTATATACATTATACATGAAGTTTCAACTTGGTTTTGAAGAATTGACAAGCTTTTGGGCCTTGATTTTGCAAAATGATCTTCAATTCATGATGTTATATGAGTTTTTAAGAGTTTTCTTAAGTTTTGGCCCAAAGGGATAAGTTTTGATGCTTTGAATTTGTGTTTTGAACATAGATTAGAATTCTAGAAATCCCAGAATTTTGCTTTATTGCTCGAGCGATGGTTCTTTCGCTCCAGCGCACGCTACGAGCTCTCAGAAGTTTTACAGAGTTTGATGGTTAGCTCAAGCGACCAAAAGACCGCTCGAGCGACCACCCTTTATTTTCAGTCTTGGCTCGAGTGACCAAGAAGTTGGCTCGAACATAAAATGAGAGCATCCAGTACTTTTATAGACTTTGCAGATTGCTCGAGCGAACTGCCATGTTTTCTGAAAATTTTGCAAGTGTTTCAAAGTGCATAATTGCATCCTTATTGCATTCTAAGCATTCTTAAGCCATGATTAAGCTATAATAATGAGGATAAGAAGTAGAAACACACTAAGAAAAAATGTAATAAGTTAAGAGATTATAGAAACTATGTTTCAATGTGTATCCGTCATGTGTTTATGTAGGTCACGCGCCAGTATCCATCTGCTTTGTCTAAGTTATCTGTTCTGCTTCTAGAGCTATCTGTGAGTAACAACTTTGTGAAGCTATATTTGATTATAAGTATTTTCTAAATGATATGTTAAACTCTGTTTTTTGAAATGTTATTTTCTGATTAGAATGAATGATTATCCAATTTCTAAAATGTAATTATGGCATCCTTGGCATTATCTGTATCTATTATCTGTTACCTGGTACTACGGTTTCACGTAGGTTCCATTCATGGAACTGATTATGCATAATTAACTATCTGATCTACATGTGGGTCTTTATGACCAATATAATCTATTACTTTGCACGTGGGTCTTTATGACCAATCTAATCTATTAGCTAATGGATGTACTATGTATAGCTATTTACAAACCTGAATATGTATAAAAATCTGTTTCTGATTTCTAAATCTGTTATAGAGATCATTCATTAAAACCTTTACTCTGATGTTATTTATTGGGCTCCAACTCATTATTTATTTTATGTATGTAGGTGATCAGGCACGTGATTAGGGTTGAGACATCCAGTTTGGATCTATTTTTGTCAGCCAACTCTGTGCCTCTTGAGGAGGTTTTGAAAACTTCAAGTGGTCAAGTAAATGTAAACAAGTTCTAAGTTTAAAGTTTTTTTTTTTTGTTTGGTTCAAACAAACTTTTGTTTTATCTGTAATTAGGGCGAAATTCCTTTTTGTTTATGGGAGAATTATTAGAAAATCCTTTTTCAGGTGTTTGTATCTCAATTAGTCTGTAAGATATTCTTCTATTCGAATAAGCCTTATTTGAACATTTGATCTACCAAATCCTAATTCTCATATTTAAAGTATTTTATAGACATTTCTACCCTTACAAATATTTTTTAAACGATTAGCGATTTGGTGATGTGAACATTCATATTTTATGATGTGAATATTCACATTGATAGTGCGAACATTCACATTGGCATGTTAACATTCACATTGATAGTGTAAACATTTACACTATAAATGTGAATACTATTAGGGGTATTTTGATAACTATGTCATTCATAGGACTTATTGGAATATAAGAAAATAATGTGGACTAAATGGAACATAAGTAGGTGAAAAGGGATTTATGAAAAAGTGCCCCTTTGTTTATTTGTACGTGTGGTGATGCATGAATGACGTCATAATATATGTAAATATAAGTTTAAATTTTCTGTCTCATATAATTCTATACAGCTCTATAGACATTGTATACTTTGAAATTTGCTTTCACTAGCCCGTTATTTGTTAATCTGATTTAGAGGCATTCACTAATTTTAAGATTACTGGCCGGTTACGATATTAAACCTATAGGGTGGGTTTGAGTCATGACAGTGTAACACTCCAATGTAACACATACAAAAACTTCTAAGTGTACTTTTCACAAACGTAACACTCCAATGTAATACTCCAAAAAAAGATGTGGGATTCTACAAACCATTCTAAAAGGAATACATAAATTCCATAGTAAGTTTTGGGTAAATGTACATTTTAAATTGTCAGTGTTACATTTGGAAAAAATATACTAAGGATTATTTAGTGTTTTTGTATGTTACATTGGAGTGTTACGTTTGAGAAAAGTATACTAAAGAGTTTTTTTGTATGTTACATTAGAGTATGTCATATTGGAGTGTTACGTTTATGTAGCTCGACTTTCTCCGCGCCCCCTTTCGGAGAGCTCAAATTGGTCCTATAGTTCGAACTCCTGTCACGGTTCTGAATTTAGTCTCACAAAGTGCAATGTGAAACTGATAAACACCAAAGAGTCCAATCCGGCAAATCATTTTGGAAAAATCGATTTAAAATCAAATAATGTCAAAACTTGACTGCTTTGTCAGATTACAAAGTCGTCACCTAAATATTTTGTTTTGAGAAAATTTAGGAAACCCTGACTCGTGCCAAAGGCCACGTGTCTATCATCACCAAAGTTACCTCGGCTCGGGAACTTAGGTACGAGAGGGGAAGGTCCTAAAATGAGTACCCCTGCTCGCCCGATCAAAGATCGGCGTCTACTATTATGATATGTTGTTTTATAAACCTCATGTGTTCTTATTCTGGTTATTAGCTAACTTTACTATGTGACGCACACAAGCAAGTATAGACTAAGTCGCAAGACTTGGAACGAATTCAACTCATTTTTGCTTTCGAAAATAGTTTGAAATTGCCACCGTCAAGTGGGCTAAAATGCGGATTTGCCACCAAACATGATGGGCTTAAAACATGGTTTGCCACTTTGCTAAGTGGGCTTAAAACTCACATTCGTTGAATTGTTCCAATTCAAGCAACAAAGCCTTCACCCACAGGCATTTATGCAGTTTAGCAAGTAAGCACATAGCCTTATGGCAAGCATACTATCATGGCAACACTCACACTCATGCAAGTATGCTAAAGCATAAACACTTACCAAGTACTCCAAGCCAAAACAAAAGCTAGTTAGAAAAAATGCATGATGCCTAATGCAATACATGCAATGATGCAATAAGATAGGCTCGGCTACTAATATGGCATATGATACAATTTGATAACATGCTTTGAAACACGTATTCAAATAAGTATTGAATTGACAATGCAGTTTGAATGATACGCAGAGCCTCGGTGCATGCAAGACAAATGAATGATGCAAACATGCAAGCATAAGGTATGCTAATTGAAATATGATCCCTAATCTAACCATTGAAAACGGTTAAATAAAAGGGAGAAAGACGTGGGGTTAGAAGATATGCACACACTCACGTACACTTATTACAACATTATGCCCTCGCGAAGGAGGGTCCGAATGAATAAGCTAAGCTAAGCTAATCTGAGCTAAGCTAATTATTACAAAACGAAACTAATTAACTATTCTAGCTAATTAACTATTACAATACAAATTGAATAACTAGCTATGCTAAGCTAATTAAAATATTACAAAATGAATTAAGCTAATTAATTACAACACATATATGAATGAATTAGCTAACTTATTCTAAGTTAACAAAAGCAATTAAATGGCCTCGGGGCGAGGGATGTATGCATGCTCGGTTGCTCCACCCGAAAATACCCTTGCCTTGCCATCGGATGTCTCTGTTTGCACTCATTTGATCACCGAAAATTGTACCAACTTCCAGATTGCCTCTGCTTCAACACAAGAACATATTTGTGCAAAAAGTCACTGGTGGCCGGTCGGCTACAAAAAGTGGCTATTGGCCACAACAACTGGCCGGTTGGCTACTTCAAGTGGCCGGTCGGCCACCCCCTTTTCTGGACTTCTTCTTTTGCTGCAACAAAGAGCAAACAGAGGCAAAGCAATGCATTTTCAAGAAATGTATGTACTGCTACTCTCCTTATCATCTCTCAAGCTCAAAGGAGTGTAGCTCTTGGCCTTCAAACCATCAATCAAGCATTTTCAATGCATGATGGCTAGAGAACCAAGCTTGTACAAGGTCAATGAATACACAAATAAGACCAAAACAACCACCACCCTATCCTGCATGATCAAGGGTGACGGTGACCAAGAAAAATGACACGTTTCATCACTTTGAGTATGAAACGTCCCATTTTCCTTGTGTTTGGATTAACATCCGATCCAAACACATGCAATGCAACACAACATGCTTATCTTGCCTCTTTTACTTGTCACGTTTTATTTACTCATTTTAATTACTGATCCATTCTTTAACCGGTTAAGTCCAAAAGATAAGAGTTCTCTAATGGAAAGAGGGCTTAAGCCACAAGTACCTTGAGCATGAAAGAGGCCTCATGCTGTTGGTAATGAACTCCTAATGGAATTAAACCATTAGGCATAAGGGTCTCAATTCCGCACATAAGCCAACAAGAGGCTCAAAGCCACTTTCAAAACAAAGTAAAGAGTGAAGAATAGAGGGAGGTTGCAGATATTTCAGTGCTAACATGGCATGCAAAATGACACTAAATCATGCAAGCAACACATGCAAGTCATGTTTAAGAGCCTAACTCATTAAGCTAGTGAAGACCATTACACTATAGCCATGCAATACAAGCCTCAACTGACCAAACTAGCTCAAAACAGAGTTAAAATATGCCAAAAAAATGGCTAAAACTTGCTGAGATTAAGGCACAAAAGGCTAGAAAAACATGCTCACATGTTAGCTTGCAAACAAGACTCAAGAGCAACTCCAAAAAAGCAATGAAAGAGTGAAGCAAATGAGCATGTGACAGAGCTATAAACACTGAAATCACATGTAAAAAGACACGTCAACATGCAACCATCTCAAGCAAATCAAGTTTGAAGGGCTAGAATGCTAAGCTAGTGAAGCTATTTGTACTACAATTAAGCAAAACAAGGCTCATATGACCAAGACAACCCAAAGCAAAGTGAAAACCAGTCAAAATAGTGGCTAAAACATGCTTGAATTAAGCTAAGTTAAACCACAAAAACATGCCACCATAGGATGCTAACTAGGCATGTAAGTGAGACACAAGGAGGGGAGGCCAACCCCTCCATTTTTGGACTTCAAAACATGCTTTCCACCATTGAAATAACTTTGAATTTCAGTGGCTTAAAGGCCCAAAAAGTTTGATTTTAATATGCTAAAAGATGATGTAAAAAATTTCACAATTAAGCAATAAGAAGGGTGGACAACCCCTTAGCACAAAATGACCTCAAACTACCATATTAAGCTTAAAAAATTAGAGTTTTTTGTAGTTGAAAACTATGCCAAAAACAGTATAAAAAGATGGCTAAACAAGTAATCAAAATAAAGCTTACAAGGCAAGTCCTATACCTCTTGAAGCACAGTACAAAACAGGCACAAATTCCAGCTCAAACCTCCCTCAAGAGCTCAAACTACACCTCAAAGAATCTCAGCTCCAAGGTGAGAATGTTTGGTTAAGGGTCCTTGTGCAAAATTGTAGAGAAATCTAACTATAAGACACAAAATAAGAAGAGAGAGAGAGAGAATTCTAGAGAGAGAGGAAATAGAAAATCAAGCTAAAGGCTTGTATTCATCGCTCCATACACGTGTACGAAGATGGCCTTCAGTGATCAACAGCTGGCACAGCTGGCAAACAAATATCTGGAAAAGGGAACAAATGGTCGTCAGCCACTTTAGGTAGCCAACCGGCCACCTCAACTAGCCGACCGGCCACTTCAACTAGTTGACAAGAACAAAAAGTGGCTGACAAGGCCAGAAAGTGGCCGACAAAGCCCCTTCCCCTTCCAGGCAAGAGGCACCAAGGCTTGGCCCAAAAACAAGCACAAAACAAAAAGGGTTTAGAGGCTCAAAGGCAAGGCGTTCCACCGAGAACTTTGGGTGCTCAAAACAAGCACAATCATCGAGTGCACAAACAATGACGTCTAAGTCTTGAGGTTGGTGAAAAATGGGGTGTCTATAGCCGCACGAGCGGTGGTCCAGCAGAATGCTCCCTTGAGTTCAAGAAGGTTTGCTGCTTGAGCGAGGGCCTAGGCCACTCGAGCAGTCTAGGTTGAAAGGGTGTTCGAAACTGGTATGTTAGAGCAGTACATTTCCAAGCAAATTTGACCTCAATTCCAAGTATTTCACTCCCAAAAACTATCAAGGTGACCTTGACATTACAAACTCCATCCTTAAACACAAGAGTGCTTTAATTCAACTCAGGTTTTCCAATAAAAATCAACTAAACTTTTGAAATGCAAACATGAACATATATATATATGAATTTTATACCTTTAAATTTCCTAAACTTCCCTTCATTTGCTAGAAACTCATGTAAGAAAACACATATATGATCATGAAACTCAAGAATTATGCCAAAGAGGCCTCATGCGGTTGGTAATGAACTCCCGAAGGAATTAAACCATTAGGCATGAGGGTCTCAATTCCACACTCAAGCCAACAAGAGGCTCAAAGCCACTTTCAAACAAAGTAAAGAGTGAAGAATAGAGGGAGGTTGTAGATATTTCAGTGCTGTCATGGCATGCAAAATGACACTAAATCATGCAAACAACACATGCAAGTCATGTTTAAGAGCCTAACTCATTAAACTAGTGAAGACCATTACACTATAGCCATGCAATACAAGCCTCAACTGACCAAACCAACTCAGAATAGAGTTAAAATATGCCAAAACAGTGGCTAAAACTTGCTGAGATTAAGGCACGGAAGGCTAGAAAAACATGCTCACATGTTAGCTTGCAAACAAGACTCAAGAGCAACTCTAGAAAAAACAATGAAAGAGTGAAGCAAATGAGCATGTGACAGAGCTATAAACACTGAAATTACATGTAAAAAGACACTTCAACATGCAACCATCTCAAGCAAATCAAGTTTGAAGGGCTAGAATGCTAAGCTAGTGAAGCTATTTGTACTACAATTAAGCAAAACAAGGCTCATATGACCAAGACAACCCAAAGCAAAGTGAAAACCAGTCAAAATAGTGGCTAAAACATGCTTGAATTAAGCTATGTTAAACCACAAAAACATGCCACCATAGGATGCTAACTAGGCATGCAAGTGAGACACAAGGAGGGGAGGCCAACCCCTCCATTTTTGGACTTCAAAACATGCTTTCCACCACTGAAATAACTCTAAATTTTAATGGTTTACAGGTCCAAAAAGTTTGATTTTAATATGCTGAAAGATGGTGCAAAAAGTTTCATAATTAAGCAATAAGAAGGGTGGACAACCCCTTAGCACGAAATGACCTCAAACTACCATATTAAGCTTCAAAAATTAGAGTTTTTTGTAGTTGAAAACTAGGCCAAAACAGTATAAAAAGATGGCTAAACAAGTAATCAAAATAAAGCTTACAAGGCAAGTCGTATACCTCTTGAAGCACAACACAAAACAGTCACAATTCTGAGCTAAAACCACTCTTAGGAGCTCAAACTAAGCCTCAAAGAACCTCAGCTCCAAGATGAGGATGTTTGGTTAAGGGTCTTTGTGCAAAAGTGTAGAGAAAATCAACTATCAAGCACAAAACAAAAGGAGAGAGAGAATTCTAGAGAGAGAGGGAGAAAATTTGCTCAAAAAATTATCCAACCTTTCCAAATGGGGGAGAGACCCCCATATATATAGTAAATCAAGCTAAAGGCTTGTATTCATCTCTCCATACAAGTGTATAGAGATGAGCATCAGTGAACAACAACTGGTAAATAAATATCTAAAAAAGGAGAAAAATGGACGTCGGCCATCATCAGTGGTCGATCGGCCATCAACATAGCCGACCGGCCACCACTGGTGGCCGATAGGCACAAGTCATGGCCGGCAGGCTACGGGGATGGCTGACAGGCCACCCTCTCCTCCAGAATTGAAGCAACAAACTCTTGGTCTACAACCAAGAACAAAACAGACAAGATTAGAGGCTCCAAGGCAAGGCGCTCGGCCGAGACCTTCAGGGACTCAAAACGAACACGAGCAAGTACAATCATCGGGTGTTCAAACGATGACGTCCAAGTCTTGAGGACGGTAAAAAATGGGGTGTTTACAGTTTGGGAAAAGTACACTAAGGAGTTTTTTGTGTGTTACATTAGAGAGTGTTACGTTCGGAAAAAGTACACTAAGTAGTGTTACATTTGGGAAAAGTATATTAAGAAGTTTTTTTGTGTGTTATATTGGAGTGTTACGTTTGGGAAAGGTACACTAAGGAGTTTTTTTGTGTGTTACATTGAATTGTTACGTTTGGGAAAAGTACACTAAGGAGTTTTTTTGTGTGTTACATTAGAGAGTGTTACGTTTGGAAAAAGTACACTAAGAAATTTTTTTTGGAGTGTTATGTTATTACATTTGAGAAAAATACATTAAAGGGTTTTTTTGTGTGTTACATTGGAGTGTTACGTTCTTGTTCGTAATGTGAGATTTATTCCAGAATGAGGAAAAATCCAAAACTTTTATAGTGCAGATTGTCTAAATGTGTAATTTCACATTTGGAGGAACCCACTTTTATCCCTAAAAAATTAAACCGAAATTTGTAAGTAATTATCCTTTTGTGTTTCACTTTAGTAAGACTTTTGGATTCATAAGAAAAAATGAAGACACAAGATCACATTTTGAGATTTATGGGTGCTTTATCCAAAATAAAAATCATAATTTATCATTTATTATCTTTATTATTTAAAATATGTCCACTTGAGCAAATATTTACTGAAGAACTATATATATTTTTTTCAACAGATATTGATCAGCTAATTAGTTTGTTATGCCATTTATTCCACCTGAGCTAATATTTATTGAAGGACTATATATGTATATTTTTTTCCAGATATTGTTTAGCTAATTAGTTTGTTGTGCAATTTATGGTTATATATAACTGCATTTATTTGATTACATAACATGCCATTTATGGTTATTGTGGGTGTTGATTTTTGATCACACAAACAAATGGGGAACTTAGCTGGAGAGTGCCGGTAGATTAGATTAGGCCCAACAACCTGCACAAGAAGATGAGAATCCAGCGGTGGTTCGTTCACCCAGGGGCACTCGGACGATCAAGTCAGTGATCTATATCTCATAGATAGCAAATAGTGCTTAAACTCACTAAAAAGAATTTATTGCTCACCGTATATCACACATACCTGAGACCCACGAGGTTGCCCTGCTTTTATAGCCAGCACTGACTTGATCCCTGTAGAAGCCTCACTTCAGTGGACTTAGGCTCAATGCTCATCCTGGACTCTTAGTTAGATAGGGATAAACTCCCTAAGAGCTTTATCTTTATCCAGACTGAGATCCTCCCCTATTCTAGGACTCTTGTCCCTTATCCGCTCATCTCGGATTCCGGTATCTTTGCAAATAACCTCGGTCTAGCCAAGATCATCTCGGTGCATGACCAAGCCACATGGCACCTCGGTTGACACTTCGGCGTCACCTTAGCCACGTGCTGTCATTCATAAAATGTGTCCCCACAACTGTCCCCTGGGTTCTATTACCTCGGCAACCTGAGGTGATGGAACCTACATCGTTTATTCATATCTCATGTCGGCTAAAGTTCACTTTTCTCTTCGACCTCGTCAGCTTTAAGTACCTAGGACTCAACTGTCCACTTCTATTTAAGGATCAAGAACGAAGAGCCCTATTCTTTAAGCATCTTACTTAGGATTGCTCTTGTAGCCGAGGTCCTCACCTCATTACTTCAAGAATTCCAAAAGTTCTAACTACGCATGAGTTGTCACGCATAATCTTTTCAACTGTTTTGTCTATGCATCCCTTCCTCATTGGTTCGTACCTGACACACGCTATCAAGTCGCGTTGTTTCTGTCTACACCGCCTGACAAGCACGTCATCCAAGGCAGATTCATTATGTTTTGCCACCTTTTCGTGTTTTTGACAAAGCTCCTTCCCTTCTCTCTCCGTCCTTTCACTTTGCAATTATAATTTCTCTCCCTGTGCTTAGACTTTCTCTCTCTGAACCTCCCAAATCCTCCATTTTCGTGCTTTCGAGTTCTCTGCAATCGCTGTAATCGTCTCCTCCGGCGAGCTTCCTGTCGTCTGTTTCCATCGTCTGTCTCCGGCAAGTCTTGTTCCGGCGTTCATTCTGTCGGTTGCGCTTGGTGAGTCTTCAATTTTGTTCTTTTAACTTTGTTTTTTACTATTCTTGGCCATGTTCTTCAATACAACTTCCTTTTGAACTTTGCTGTATATTTCATTCCATACCTGTTTTTATGGAATCTTTATCTGTATTTATAGATGTGCTCTGTTTCTATCTTCGTGCTTTGGTTATCGTTTCTTGTTTCTTGAATCTGTCTGATGCATCATAATTTGTTCCTAAATTCGAGAGTGCGCGTATTACTTTTGGTTCTTGCACACTGGCTTGCACACACTCACTCATTGTTTTGCGGATTTATAATTTTCCTTATTCTTGAATCTCTGTTGTTTTCTTGATTCTGAATCATGCTATTTTCTGCTTTTCTTGTTGTATTTCCAGATTTTTGACTCCACTTCCCGTTTCTGTAGTTTCTAGGTTTGGGATTTGCTTTAGAACCTTGTTCTTTAGGAAAATCGAAACAAATTCCCCTTAGATATTCAAAAACCCTTGCACCAGTGCCTGTTTAGGATTTAGCCGAGGTCTTCAAACCTATACCAATCATTTTTTTCTAAAATCTTGCACTAGTCCTCATTTATGCTGATAGCATGGATATGTGTACGTGAGGGTAGACACCTCAGAAAAACTTGGGTACTTTATGAGAGAGTTCTCTATCCCAGCCAACATTTAGATCAGGTTAGCTTGGGAGGAGGACTCTATCATGCCTGATAGAGACTCCATGCCCTTCTCCGTTGTTGTATTCATTGAGTGTGGACTTCGGTTTTCTTTATACATTCTCTTTAGGGAAGTCCTTCACTACTACAAACTCAACCATATGCAGCTAGCCATCAATTCCTATAGGGTCATCAGTGCTATAATCGCCCTAGCCAAGAAAAAGCTAATATGACATTAGCCGATATCCAATTTTGTTATACCATGTATGGCCTAAAGTCCGAAAAAGGCTACATTTATTACCTTAAGCCCAGATCCACTGCCTACAAAATTATAGCCGACCTCCCAGACTCCAACAAAGGCGTTAGAGATGACTACTTGATTGTCTTGGGCAACTGGGAATTTGCATTTTATGATGATCTTTATCTCTTCTCCCTGCGCCGAGGAGTCTTTAGAGAGGATAAGGGTAAGAACTAAGCGTAACTTTTCTGTTAAGACTTTGTCACTTTATTTCTCTCATCTGTTCTAATGCTTTCTTTTTGCTCTTTGCAGCTCTCCCTCAACCATCAAAAGACTTCCACCAGTCCTTCTTCCCCAGCAAAGACCTAAAAAGGCTACTGGGCCTGCCAGTCGACCAGTGCAAAGCCCCTTTGCTACTCAATTATATCCCAACATACAAGGTTGCCTTGTCCGACGTTCCTAGGCACAGCAAGACTCCTCCGTCTACTTCCACTCCACCAGTCACTTCATCGCCAAGGCCAGACCAGGCTTTTTCCTCAGATCTAGTTGAGTTACCATCAACTTCTGCCCCCCAACTTATCCCGACATCCTAACACCGACGTCGGCGTCGTGCCCTAGCAAATTCTCTTACTGGCTGAACTTGTAGTCGAAAACGTCAAGATTCTGACACATCAGCGTACGACCCAACAAACCCACCAATTGGACTTCCAACAATTCGTTTTGGCACCAAAGTTACCCTCGCTGCAATCGTCGACGATATGAGCCGAAAAGCTGTTGTGGAAGACCTCCTAGCTGACTTGCCAGGAGTGGTTACCATCACCTCTTCTGCCTCAAAGTCCCAGCCTAAGCCTAAGGCCAAAAGGGTGAAGTGTGCCAAGACAAAAACCACTATGATCCAAGTGGAGTCAGAAGACACAGTGCTGATCTCCAAATTGGCCGAGATCGAGAAGAGCTCCACTGCTGCAGAGAAAGGCCTGCTGAGGTCGAGCCATCCAATACCTCGCAGTCGAAGAAGCCAAGGTCTGAGGTTGCAGTGGGCCCAGGTATTTTTAAAGCTAATGAGCCCTGGGCTCTAGTCATTTTGGTTGGCGATAGACCGATGACAGCTGGTGACAGTGCCATCAACAGTCTTAAGGTCGGCACCGCTCTCTCCACAGTCGTTCTCCTTCTAACTGATCTAAATCGTATGGTCGAGATCAATGAATATGAAAATTTTGCTTTGATGATGTAGCATTCCGTATTGGTAAGTCCCCAACACTTGGTACTTTTTGGATTTTACTTTAAGTTCTTCATACTTAGAAATTTCACTAACTTGTTTGTTTCTTTCTTTTTAGGCCATCCAACATTCCCATTTCTTTGCGATGAAGGCGGAAAAGATGAAGAAGGAGTTAACAAAGAAAACCCAAGATGCTATTGGCTTTCTTGCCTCCTTGAACAATGCCGAGGCTGAAATGAAAGTTCTACTAGATCAAGCCAAGGCTACAAAAAGTGCGCAAGATCAGGCTGAGGAGAGGGTCGAAGCGGCGGAGGCTGTGGCCGAGGATCTCAAAGCTGAGGCCAAGGAGGCTGAAACCAAAACCGTCGAAGCCCAGGCAGAGCTCCAAGAAGCCTTGGCCACCAAGGAGGCTGAAATCAAAGCCGCCGACAAGAAGGCATTCTCAGAGGGACAGGCAGCCATTCGTGATACATACAAAGCCTAGGTCAACCAAGCCTGCAACTGAGGCTTTTACCTCAGCTAGACGGCAGCTCTAAATAAACTCTCTATCCCAATGGACTCCCCTTTCTAAGACATCAACCAACTCCAAGTACTTTTTCCTCCAACTTCCAAGGGCTCAGAAGACAAAGTCGAGGATGATGACGCCGAGGCTGATGGTGCCGATGAAGAGGAGATTGCTGTTAGGACCAAGTCCTCTACTTTGAACGAGCAAGTCCTGGACTTGACTCAGGATGAGGAGGACGAGGTCTCCAAGAGTGCCTCTCCCAAGAAGAACTCTACTTCCGAAGCCAAGGTCCAGACCGCCAAGAAGAGCCTTGACCAAACTTTTCTTGAGATCGAGGCCGAGATCGAGGCCGAGAAGACCGCCGAAAAGCTTTTCTAGCTGTCTACGGAGGCACAAACATCATCAACAATCGAAGCAAGACAGTCTGAGCTCAATGCACAAGATCCTAGTACTTAGGAATTTCGTTTTCCATTGTACTTTTTGTTTTGTTGTTTAAACAAGTTGTAATAGCTTCCGTTTTAATTGGGCCGAAGTGCCACCTCTGTAACTGAACAAGTAGTCTTCTATGCCAGGCCGAAGTGCCCTTTTTGTCTGTAATTTTGAACAAGTTGCTTCTATGAATGCATGCTTCTTTTTCTCTAAGTGTTGAATGCTTCTCTTGCATGCTTACTGCTTGTATGTTTCTCCATACTTAGAATATTTTGTTACTTCTTCCAAGTATATTCCATGAGATCAGTTCGGGGTAGAACGTATTGGATAAATATTACCTCGGAGTTGTCCTTTGCTTAACCACCTTGGACCAATATCACCGCGGGTTTAAACCTCGATAGTTTGTCTCGGCCAACAATTGGAATACCTCAGCTAACGCTTAAAAATATTTTGAATATTTTTAAAAATGTTGTTTCTTAAACTTATTTAGTCAAGTATTGCTTCTTTACTTCCATCAAGAGTTCACCCCTCCAACCTTTCCAGGCTTGACAACCTGGTTGGTCATCTCGGGTAATATGTACCTCAGATACTTCTTTCCTCATTACCTCGGCTAACTTCAACTTGTAAATTATTCTAAAATTTCAACAAGTGTCAAGCCCATTCTAACTTATAAATTTTTTCTCTAAAAATTTCAACAAGTGCCCAAGCTCTCAAGCTTATTTATCATTCCTACTTCCTGCCTCCTAATGTGAACCTAAGTTCCCTTTAAGTTCACATTATGCATTTTTGGCCTTTTGCCGAAGTCATATTCAAACAAAGACTAGCCGAGGTGTTTGACCTTATTTTCTCTGTTAATCTAACTAAAACGGACCTAGTTCCATTATGAGTTTAACTCTGCTGACATGGCAAGTCTAGGTTATTTCAACTTAATTCAACTCTATTATATGCGAGTGTAATTATATAATAAATCTAAGTCATTTGTCATGTTTCATTCAGAAATATCGCCAACTTAGTTGAACTCTATTATATACAAGTATAATTCAACTCTGCCATATAATAAGT
>NW_021025489.1:131031-190465 GCF_004153795.1 Camellia sinensis | reverse complement strand
GGAGGTTAAAGGAAATGAACACAAAAGGGTCACTAACAGTTCAATCCGTTCTTTGATTCATTCCTCTTTAGGCTTATTCTTATCTCATTAACTCATTTACAATTCTTAACATATGCCTAAGAGTGCTCACAAGTGAAAGAGAACGGAAAACGAAACACAGAACGAGCATACAAAATTTCAGAGAACAGGGTCCCCGCTCGAGTGTCAACTTACCCGTTCGAGCGGACCCTTAAGGCCTGCAAAAGTACTGGTTGCATGAAAAATACGCTCAAGCGTGGAATAGAGAGCTCGAGCGGAAGGCCTGTCTACAAAACTCCCCGCTCGAGCGTGAGATATCCCGCTCGAGCGGAAATCCAACTCTACAAAAAGTGCTGGGAGCACGATTTTCCCGCTCGAGCGGCCATCAAAAATCTGGGTTTTCCAGATTAAGTTCTTGAGCTCCAATTCGACCTTCCAACCACATTTCCTGCATAATATGGCTCCAACTTCACATATATTTGCACTAACATGATATAAACACCAAAACACAACATCATGGAGCCCACTTTCATGAATTAACCACATGCATGTCCCAAATTGGCACTAGACTCAACTCCAACATACACATTCATGCATTCAAAGCCCCATCTTCATAAATTGTATATGCATGTGATGAATTAGCCACATTCTCAACTTAGATAATACAAATGGTGATCATTCTCATGGAACACAACAAAAAACATGCTTAATTATGCAAAATCATGGTGATCCTACACATGCATGTGCACATTAGCTTCAAATTCATCAATTATAGCACAACTCTTGTTCTTGATCACCAATTAATCTTTAATTCACAAAATCACAAGTTAAGTCTCATGAATTCAAGACCAAATGTTTCCCTAGAGGCTCAATCTTCCAAACTATAGCAATTTCTTGAGTTCAATCCTCCAATTCTTCACAAATTTGAGCCAAACACCCAACTCTCCTCTTTCTCTTTCTCTAGCCGACCCCCTCCTTCTTCTCTTGAGTTAGATTCAGTCCAAATAAACTAAAAGGGAAGTTTGAGTGTATAAAGCCCATACAACAAAACCCACTAAGGCCAATATAATAGTAATAAAGTAGTTGGGTTCTAATTCATCAATTTAATCGGTTTAATCTGACCCAAATAAATTTTCAATTAAATTTGGGTAGGTTCTAAAAATTATGACAATCACAATAGCGTAATCAATTTCGGGTTCTGTGGCCGATAAGGCCTTCAATTTAATTTCCAAAGCAGATTATTCAAACAGATATTCCTACGGTGAACAGATAGAACTTCGAAATCACATATATTCACAAAATGGCACATAAAATCATATTAAACACATCATCATACTCATATTAAGGACCAATTAGCATACTACGAAACAGGGGTATTACAGTCTTCCCCCCTTTAGGAAGTTTGGTCCCTCAAACTTATTTTACCTTTAGTTGAACACAATTCGGAACACCTTTCATTCAACGGTTCCAATCCTTTTTGATAGCCATTTACTTAGTCTCAAAATAGAGCAACACTCTGTTCTCAATCAGTTAGGGACTTACCTTTTCTTCCATACAAGGCTTGTATGGTGCCATACCGAAACTAAAGTGTGAGCCGTTGTTGTAAGCAAAGTCTGCCAACGATGGATAGATTTTTCCAATTCCCCGAAGATCTAAAATACACATTTGGAGCATTTCTCCCAGAGTCTAAATAGCTCTTTCTGATTATACATCGATTTGTGGATGGAAAGTAGCGCTGAATCCCAATTTAGTTCTCATCGCCTTTTGAAGGCTTGACAGAATTCAAACACATTTCAGGATTTCTGTCTAAACAATAGATACTGGGACCCTACACAACAAGCAACCTTATTAATGTAAACAGTGGCCAGTCTACAAGCATCGTACGAAAATGTCACAAGAAGGAAATGAGCGAATTTAGTAATTCTTCATACAATAATCCAAATGGGACTTACACCTTGAGTACTTAAGGTAGCCCCACAATGAAATTCATAGTCACATATCCCTATTTCCATTCCGAAATAGAGAGAGATCGAAGTAGCCTCGTCTATACCTGATGTTCAACTTCGACTTATAGATACTGAAAATATTTAGACACAATTTCAATAATTGCCCTCTTCAAAGTAAGTCACCAACATATTCATTTCAGATGCCAGCCAACTTTATCATAGAAGTTCGGTCCATTCCCTTGTCACAAAAGTTCAATTCATTTTTCAATAATTCCACAATACACAATCTGATTCGGTATTTTCAGTAGCTCATTATAGCTATTCAAGGTTAATCAAAAGTCTTCAGGAATTTAAAATGATTCAGGCACTGATTCCCAAGTCAACAAAGATAACAATAAAGCGATCAACCACACGACATGCGTAACTCATATCCCCATAGTACCAATTGTAAAATACATTAACACTGAGGCAGTCGACTTCTAATAGAATACACGTGTTCTTCATTCATTCAACAGTTTACAATTCGGTTCAACATTCAATTCCCTGTTCCATCGAGTCTTTCCACACTATTTCATAGTTGCCAAAAGGAGAAGGCAATTCATATATTAATCCCTATGATGTCAAAGATAATACCAAAACAGTCAGTCACATGTTAGACCCAATTTACACATCCTCAGAGCCCCAATCACAGAATAGAATGGCACTGAGTAGTTATTCACAAAGCATACTAAATTCACACGCTTTCGGATAATCAGGGTTTTCAAAGCTTCTAGGATGTTAAGACGTCTACATAATACCAAAGGATGACATCCCGGACAAAACAAAGGAATAATCATCTCGAAATCGAAGCACACCCGTTCACGACCGTCGGTGGCCGACTCGAGATCGATTAGTCAAACCCACCCGTACGAAACCGTCGGTGGCAAAAGATATCTCAATCAAAGGTGCTACATAAGCTTAACGTCCCCTAGCACGAAAGGACGCTCCAAGAATGTCATCAAAACAACATAATACCATTCACCATAACTTGATTTCCCAAAATCTGATAACACTGAAGCAACCACTCTCCCTTACAAAACATATTTTGATCAGTCAAAGACAAATGTTCAGTACTACTTATAATCAAATCAATATGCCATCATCGGTCCCCATAGCGTCAACCAACAAGGATGGGACAATACACAAGCATCGTTCCTTAAGACACTCAATCACGGGGTTTGTACAATTCGGCTCATTTTCAACGCATATGTCCTCGATAGTTGGGGGTTGGTTCTCAATGGTGTTCATGGTTAGATCAATCTGTCATAGCCCACAAAAGGTCTTTCAAATATGTCAAGTACTCTAAACAGATTCAAGTTTTGGGTCTATCAGTTTTCTGCCAAGAATATTCTGGCTATTTATTTACAGGCAATCCTCAATCCCTTTTTACAAAATTAAATTAGATAGAGGGTCTTATCAAACAAATCCCGACATAGGTCTTGCCAAATTAAATCAAACAAAGGTTCCATCAAATTATATCAAATGAGGGTTCCGTCAAGGCAATACCAGGCAAAGGTTTTATCGAATTGAATCAGATAAAAGTTTTCTCACCTAGAGTACATTTGGTTCTATGAGGCATACCTCGTTTGCTTAGGTACATGGTTAATAGTTCCACAATTGTCCTAAATTCATTAACTCTCAGAGTCACATCAGGGTCATTCATCACAACTGTTTATATCAAAATGGCTCAGGTCATGTATAATACGGCATTGTTCACAAAAGTCCAGGTGTAGATGCATTTGCATGCAGTTGTTCATATCAAGAGGTATGTATCATAATCAAATCAGCAGTTCCCAAATAAGTCTTATATGCAAGAACATGGTGCACAGTAACACATTAAACAAAGCTCCTCAGGTACACATAGTATAGGATTGTTATGCAAAAGTTCCAAATTAGCCACAAAAGCATAGGCTTATGACTCGAGCCCAGTATAGTCATGTAATCCAGCCAACATTCTACCAATCAAAATACACGGTCTCACAATTATAGAGTTCATCATTTAGGGTGCTCAACTCGGTCACACGATCACAGAATCATACTTCCAGTGGTTTAGTCATCGAAACAGTAATATAACAAATCACCCTAAGCATAGGTTCAGATGTACATGTGCATGTGCAGAGCTAATCGATACCCCAATACGCATTTCACAAATTTCCCCAAATGGAACATACACATTCAATGAATACGGTCTCGATCTTGTGGGTCCAACCAATCTAAATACACATGCAGCAGATACGAAAGGATATGCCGATTCGAATCAAATAATATACTAAGAAAAGATGTACACATGTACTAATTCAAAATCAATCAACACATAAGCATTCGTTTGTAAACAACATAGATACTTGGGATAACAATCACAGTATTCTGAGTGCTTTTTGGGATGAGTGTAATTACTCTATCTTGAGTAGCAATTCCTACCACTGGTACGAATCTAGCTGAGGCAAAACATTTATTCACATTGCTCAGTTCGAAAACAATCCCTTACCATATGGTCCATTTTACCACACCTATAACAAGCCCCCGGAATTCGACAACGACCACTCGGCATTTCTTACATTGGTGGTGGCAAAAGTTCTTACCATAGCAGCAACTGACGTTGTTGTCTTAAGATCTCTGTCATTTCTTGTACCATTCTTCCCGGTCTATCAAGTCAGGCTGTGGAAGAGCTTTCCAGTTCGTATGCCCTTAATTTAACCACCTTCTACACAAATTCTCATTAAACCTTGCCAATTACTGGGATGTCCAATACAAAAATAAACACAGATACACATGGGTACATTCGCACATAGGCACATTGTTATATTCTCATTTCACATATCGTACGCAATTAATCACATACGTAATAAATAATTGCATACTTATCAAATATCGCATACTGAACATTTACTAAGTAATTATATACTGAAATCATGTTCATATTTCACATGGACACCCGTAGGCAGAATTGAATGCCCATAGACAACTTTTCATGATTCATATATTCATGTATGTGCATTATAACAAAACAAACTTGTTGTACACATTAGCATAACAATTCATATCTCATATTCAGATCATGTGTGGTATTTCCTTGAGCGTAACATATCATGTTGGTCAAGCATATCAAGTTCCATGATGGAACCTTCGATACCGGTAACATGTCTTATACATAGGCCACGGTATTATTTCCCCCGGGCTAGGGCCTCATGACCATAAGCCACAGTATTATGTCCCCTGGGCGAGGGCCTCTGCTAAGGATACCACAATTATGTTCAAGGAAAATTTTGAACAATCATTAATTCATACAAACATAACATTTCAGGGGACTTTGTCATTTCATATCATCATAACATAATTAAGGCTAAACGTAACTTTATAGAGTTCTTACTCACCATCCGATTGAACTTGCATTATACTTTATACAAAAATTCACGAGTATGCAAATACCAGAAAGCATACATATTCCAATGGTTTGCAATGCAAGCAATCCACAAATTTATAGCACATAATCGTTCACATTAAACATTTAAGCGTATCTTTGATGCTTTCAAATTCATACTTATCACATGAATGCATCCTAGATCTTTTCTAGACGCTTATTGCTCTTTTGGACAAGTGCATGAGTTATTAACTCGTGCTCTGATACCACTCTGTCACAACCCCAACCCGCCCCCGTGGGTTAAGGACGTAACCGACCAGTAATCATGATATTACCTACGGTCTCAAACCAAACCAAACGTATTTTAACAAAGCTAATGGGGGCCAAACGGAAGCAATTTAAAACTTTGTCCATAGAGCTGTGCTTATATGCACGTCATAACATTGAAGACATATGTACGTTAATAACTCACGACAGAAACATAGCGACATAAGTTTTGTACAAACAGGATCATTCAAAACTAAGTCAACCCATCACAGCTATGTATAGATATACACAAAGTCCTCGCCAACATGACAAAATATAAATACATAACAAAAGGGCGAAGACGGGTCTCGTATGTGAGACACAAGGGCTGACTCTCCAAAACCTTTGTTGCTCCTCACAGACTTCACTAGGGCTGGGTTTGGACTTCTCTTGGCTCACCTACAAATACATGAATGAGCGTGAGCGAAAGCCCAGTGAATAATATCAAATCAAATACAGAAGTTACATAATAGTGTAGAACAACATGTTCCAAACGGCCTTGGGCCCAATTCATATTTCTATTTAACAGATATATAACTATACAAAATTCAAATCAAGTGACTGTAGTTCTAAACATCCTGGCCTTTGGCCTATTCAGATTTTCATTCATGTCAAAACGGCCTTCGGCCCATTCATTTCTATCAAAACGGCCTTCGGCCCATACATTCGTGTCAAAATGGCCTTCGGCCCACTCATTCATGTCAAAACGACCTTAGGCCCATTCATATATGTCAAAACGACCTTCGGTCCACTCATTTCTATCAAACGACCTTCAGTCCATTCGTTTATGTCAAAACGACCTTCGGTCCATTCATATAGGTCAAAACGATCTTCGGTCCATTCATATAGGTCAAAACGACCTTCGGCCCATTCTTTTTTTATCAAAACGACCTTCGGTCCATCTATGTTTATCAAAACGAACTTTGGTCCATTTATGTTTATCGAAACGACCTTTGGTCCATTTATGTTTATCAAAACGACCTTTGGTCCATTTATGTTTATTCCTGTCAGACTTTTGTCCACAATCCCAATTAGCAACTCATAAAGCTTATAAGGGAATAATAATTGGACATTCACAATCATTCAAATATCGATATTACTCACAGTGATCGGCTTGTGGATTTGCCCTGGAGCTTGACCCTACATATTTCATGAACACAAAAGGGTCACTAACAGTTCAATCCGTTCTTTGATTCACATATTCCTCTTTAGGCTTATTCTTATCTCATTAACTCATTTACAATTCTTAACATATGCCTAAGAGTGCTTACAAGTGAAAGAGAACGGAAAACGAAACACAGAATGAGCATACAAAATTTCAGAGAACAGGGTCCCCGGTCGAACGTCAACTTACCCGCTCGAGCGGACCCTTAAGGCCTGCAAAAGTACTGGTTGCATGAAAAATACGCTCAAGCGTGGAATAGAGAGCTCGAGCGGAAGGCCTGTCTACAAAACTCCCCGCTCGAGCGTGAGATATCCCGTTCGAGCGAAAATCCAACTCTGCAAAAAGTGCTGGGAGCACGATTTTCCCGCTCGAGCGGCCATTAAAAATCTGGGTTTTCTAGATTAAGTTCTTGAGCTCCAATTCGACCTTCCAACCACATTTCCTGCATAATATGGCTCCAACTTCATATATATTTGCACTAACATGATATAAATACCAAAACACAACATCATGGAGCCCACTTTCATGAATTAACCACATGCATGTCCCAAATTGGCACTAGACTCAACTCCAACATACACATTCATGCATTCAAAGCCCCCATCTTCATAATTGTATATGCATGTGATGAATTAGCCACATTCTCAACTTAGATAACACAAACGGTGATCATTCTCATGGAACACAACAAAAACATGCTTAATTATGCAAAATCATGGTGATCCTACACATGCATGTGCACATTAGCTTCAAATTCATCAATTATAGCACAACTCTTGTTCTTGATCACCAATTAATCTTTAATTCACAAAATCACAAGTTAAGTCTCATGAATTCAAAACCAAATGCTTACCTAGAGGCTCAATCTTCCAAACTATAGCAATTTCTTGAGTTTAATCCTCCAATTCTTCAAAAATTTGAGCCAAACACCCAACTCTCCTCTTTTCCCTCGCTTTCCCTCTCTCTAGCCGACCCCCTCCTCCTTCTCTTAAGTTAGATTCAGTCCAAATAAACTAAAAGGGAAGTTTGAGTTTATAAAGCCCATACAACAAAACCCACTAAGGCCAATATAATAGTAATAAAGTAGTTGGGTTCTAATTCATCAATTTAAACGATTTAATCTGACTCGAATCAATTTTCAATTAAATTTCACCGTAGGTTCTAAAAATTATGCCAATCACAATGGCGTAATCAATTTCGGGTTCTGTGGCCGATAAGGCCTTCAATTTAATTTCCAAAGCAGATTATTCAAACAGATATTCCTACGGTGAACAGATAGAACTTCGAAATCACATATATTCACAAAATGACACATAAAATCATATTAAACACATCATCGTACTCATATTAACGACTAATTAGCATACTACAAAATAGGGGTATTACATAAAGGCTAGAGGCTTCTCCTCTTCCCCCTATACATGTATAAATTGAGACCATCCTGTCAAGTCAAAACACAGAAATTATTTCTTTTATTCTTTAGTCAGTTTGCTAGAAAATTCCTACAGTGAGAGAGTACTGCCATGGTTTTGTTCGCTAAGCTAGACAGAAAGTGCTTTTGCCGTAACTGATTTTTTACCGTCGTATCCTGGGAGACAGACGCCGAAATTCCTCAAGCACTTGACCCGTGAGGCGGCGAAATATGTTTTAACGAAACTGTTACCATGCAGGCTTCGGTTTGCTTTCTTTACCATTTTATTGTATTGTGTATTTCTGTTGTAATTCTCAGCATGTGTTCTTGGTTTTTTTTTTAATTTATTCGTGAATCTATTTATTTAATTTCACAATTTGAACAACAAAAACTAGTTGCTGCAGTATTGAAGTATAATATATGCTCCACAAGAAATGAAAGATGCAATTAATATATATTTACCTAGAACGATCAGAGCTTGACGTTCTTGATATTTGAACCATCTCTGAATTCTCTTCGTTAACTCCATATTCTCTTTCTCTCTCTCTCTTCTTCTCTTCTCTAATTCATTTCTCCCAAATATGAAGGTTAAAAAAAGGAAATTTAACACGATCTGTCTATTAATTTATTATTATTTAACCATACTACATGTACTGAAATCACATTTCAAATGATGCCAAATCATGAAAATAGTCCAAGTAATGCATGCTAGTGGACTCAATACACAAAGCTAGTAAACTAGAATGCACTATGGCTCTACAAAGCAATGCATGCATGGCCAAAATAACACAAATCAGAGCTTAAGCATGCTAAAATATGGACAAAAGCTTCTTAGAGTTGAGCCTAAAACATGCCAGAATGATGATCAAAAGCATGATACACATTAGGCTAGTAAATGGAAATGCACTATAAGTGCATGGGGCATGCATGGGGCTATCAAACGAAACCTTAACAGAGGTATATCATGGCAAAACAACACCAAAAACATGCTGAGATAGACTCAAAACATGCTAGAAAGACATGCTACTTCGTAAAGCACACAAAGCTAGTTTATGAGGATTACACTACAAGTGTAAATAGCATGCATGAGGTGACAAAACCAAATCAAAATAGTGGTATTCCATATCAAAATAACCCCAAATACATACTAAGATGGAGCCAACATAAGCTTAACAAACATGCTCAAACATGGGGCATACAAGGCAAGCATACAAGATACAAGGAGATGGGATGACCCTCTTCTATTTGGGACCTCAAAACACAAGTTTTACCATTGAAAATCTATTGGATTTCAGTGGTTACAATGCCAAGAGAAAGTGATCTCAAGGGCCTAAGTGATGGTGTAAAACAAAGCCAAAATAAGGCACAAGATGGGGTAGACCACCCCTAATACAAAAGAGACCTTAAACAAACATTACAAGTATGCAAAATCAAAACTTTTTGTAGTAGAAAGTCAAGCCAAAATAAGCATTCAAATAGGTACAAAAGCTTAATAAAAAACAAGGGATTAAGAGGTTAGAAGCTCACCGTTGTAGAACCAATTTAGAGCAATAGCTCTAGCAGCTTTTTTGGATCAAAACCAGTCCAAAAACTCCAAAACCAACCTCAAAGGGCCTCGACAACAAAAGGGTGGTGTTTGAGTGTGTGTTTGTGTGCAATAGTATGGAAAAACTACACTTTCAAGCACAAAAATGAGACAGAGAGAGATATAGAGATAGATGTGTATCTATAGCTCAAGCCAACTTTTCTGAACCTAAAGCAAGAGGGAGGAGGTTCCCTCTTATAGAAAAGCAAAGTTCAAACTTGTTGAACAAGCTTAAGGCTCTAAGCCATCCCTCCATACAGTGCCTTCCAACTGGCACAACTAGCAAGAAAAGATCTTCAGGAAGCTGAAGGAAAGATGCCGACTAGTTGAAGTAGTCGACCAGCTACTTTTTCTGGTCTGCAAGAAGAGCAAGTGGTCGTCAAGTGGCTGGCAAGGCCAAAAAGTGGCTGTCAAGTGTCCATATTGAAGTCCCAGAAGTAAGCTTTCCAATGGCACCAGCCTTGCATCAAAATTCAAACTATGCAAAAAGTTATGCTTGTTTCGGTGAAGTCGCGCAATTTTGATCCAACTGGATTGATGCCCTACTTCAACCGACCATATCTCCCCCATTCGGACTTGTCTTTAGGAGATTCTTGAGTGAAAAATGAAGCCCCGGAAGTAAGCTTTCCAATGGTGAAGGCCTCATAGCTGAAATCCAAGTATTCAAAAGGATAGGCCTGATTTAGTGAGGGCTGCTTGATTAAAAAAACCAGCTGGCCGACCAGAAAACTGGTTGGCAGGCACAAAAAGTGGTCTACAGGGGGAAACTGGTCTACACCCCTGTTTCAACCTCCAGGCAAAGGAAAACAAGGTTTGGTTCAAAACCAAACCAAAAAGGAAGCAAGATAAAAGTCCGCGAGACAAGACACGCAGCCAGAAACCCCGAAAACTAGTCTACAAGCACAAAAAATGGTCTACGAGAGGCAAAAGTGGTCTACAACCACAAAAAGTGGTCTACGAGACCTCTGTGTCCCTCTAGGAAAAGGCAACAAGGCATGGTTCGAAAACCAAGCCAAGAGGAGAACGTTAAGTGGTCTCGAGACAAGGTGCGTGACCGAAGGGTCTGAAAATCGAAAACTAGCCTCCAAGAAGAGAAAGTGGTCTACGACCATGAAAAGTGGTCTACATGACCTCTCCCTCCCTCCAAGGAAGGGAAACAAGGCTTGGTCCACAAACCGAGCCAAAGCACAAAGAGTTTAGAGGCCCGGAGGCAAGGCACTCAGCCGAAAAACTCTAGAAACTCGAAACGAGCACAACATGCACAATCACCGAGCGCTCAATCGATGACGTCTGAGTCTTAAGGTCGGTCAAAAATTGGGTGTCTACAGTCTTGTGGTTATTATTTTGCCTATACATATATGTGAAGTTGCTTTGTGTGCTTCCCTATATTTGTTATTTACTACCTGATCTTATTGCTTTAAACACTGTAAGATAATTAAACCATAACTTTAAGATTGGTTGATTACACTAGAGAATTGCCTTCATAATTAGACTCCAACTTATGCCTCACCCTGCACTATGAATAAAAAAAAAAAAAATAGCAAACCACGCTCGAGCCAACAGCTACACCGAGACAAACGATAACACACAAGCTCGCGAGCAATAACGCAATAAGAATGAAGTATCATGTATTGAAACCCTAAGAATGGACCAATACCCGCGACTGAAATCTTGAGCCACATTGGAAACGAGATTCTGGAACAATTGGGTCAATTGAAAGGGAAAATGCAAGAACGGTCGAATGGAGCTAGACCCTACGATCAAAGGAAGAGGATGAAGACTCGTTAGTAATTAGAGGTAACATCATACTCTATAATTCTAGGGTTTACGCTCTATTTGATTATGGCGCACCATTTTTTTTTATTTATAAAAACATCATGTGTTAAATCGTTAGGTCTTACATGTGAACCTTTAAAAACTACCTTCAGTATCGCATCACCTTTGGGAGGAAGTGTCAGTGCGAATTAGAAGTGTTAGGTTTACACTTGATTTGTGACCTTATGGTTGGGGACATGTTTGATTTAGACATAATCTTAGGTATGGATTGGCTATTTTCCCGCTAAACGGTGATTGATTGCTACCAAAAGAGGGTGACGACTTACACACCTGATGGGAGGTGTTTCCAATTTAAGGGGGATAGAGAGGAGTCTCTAAGCATGACAAATTGTAACATGTGGTGGCATAATCAACTTGCTAGGTGTTCTGGTTGAAGGAAGTCAAATTTTTGGGACACATAGTGTCTGAGCATGCGATTATAGTGGACTAGACCAAGGTAGAAGTAGTATTAAATTGGAAGCAGCCAACCTCATTATTCAAAGTTCATAGTTTCTTAGGGTTGGCCGATTATTACTGACGGTTTATTCACGATTTTTTTTAAAAAAAAACTGGCCAAGCCGATGACTTGTCTAGAGCAAAAAAGGATAAAATATGATTAGGATAAAGCATGTGAACGATCCTTTCAAGAACTCAAGAGAAGATTGACTAGTGCCCATACTCATCATTCCTGAGCGAGACGAAGGATATACAATGTATTGCGATGCGTCTAAGGATGAGCTGGGTAGTGTGTTAATTCAAAATGAAAAGGTGGTGGCTTACGGCTCCACGCAACTGAAACCGCATAAAAGGAATTATTCGACACATGATCTGGTGCTGGCATTGATGGTTTTTGGCTAAAGCAATGGCATTAATATGGTGAACAGTTTGAGATTCTCACGGATCATAAGAGCTTGAAGTATTTGTGCACACAGAAGGACTTGAAGATAAGACAAAGACGGTGTTGTATCTTATTATCCTGGCAAAGCTATTGTGGTGACAGATGCCCTAAGTTGCAAGAACCAGGGGATTATTGTTAGCCTGGCACTTAAGGAATGGAACATGGTCGGAACACTTAATGAGTTCGGGGTACAGATGAAAGCTTATGACGAGAAGGTATACCCTGGTGCTCAAATCGCTATGCCCAAATTACTGAACAAGGTAATAGAGTCACAGAAGTATAATCAGGAGGTGGCGTGCATAAAAGCGCGAATAGCGTCCGGCGATCGTATACCTGATTGGACAATTCACTCGGATATAAGTTTGAGACATCAAGGCAGTGTGTTTGTGCCATAAGATGAGTCGCTTAGAGAAAAAGTTCTGAAAAAGTTCCATCATTTGTTGATTGCAGTGCACATAGGAGGGACAAAAGTGTACCAAGACTTAAAACACTAATACTGGTGGAACAAAATAAAGAAACTACAAAAAAAGGTGGAACTTATTCGACAAAGATTGGTAGAAACTCAAGATCGTCAGAAGGGTTATGCAGATAAAGAAGACCTCTAACTTTCATTGTCGGTGATGTTGTCTTGAAAATTCAGCCCTGCTGAGGTATCATTCGTTTTGGAAAGAAAGGAAAATTATCACCTTGATATATTGGACCCTTCGAGATACGTTAGAAAATTGGAGAGGTTACGTACAAATTGGCTCTACCCCTGCAATTAGCTCGAGTATATGATGTTTTTCCACGTATCTATGTTACAAAAGTACATAATGCACCCTTCTTACATCATCAACTAGGAAGAAATCCAACTCAATGAAGACGCTACCTTTGAGGAGGGACCAATAGCAATTATGGACAGGAAATTCAACTTCTTAAGATACTATAGCATCACCATGATATTGAAGAGTTCACCTGAGAATATGAAGACGCGAGGTGGGCAAATTATTCACAACTATTTGAGACGTAAGGTACGATTTAATTTCGAGGACGACATTCATTTAAGGCGGATAGGTTGTAGAGACCCTAATTTTTGGTAATTACACTTGAAACCCTAAGCCTTAGGTTAATTGCATTTTAGTTCCAAATTTCATAAAATTTTACAAAATGGTCCAATAAAGAATAATTGCTTATGTATTTTATTTTGTATTATAATTAAATCCTAAAACACCACTTTATAATTGGAAATACCCTAAAACTTGGTTTTATTTATTACCTCCTGTTTTCGAAATTAATTCATACATTTTATTTATTTATTTAATTTTTAGCCAGTTTGAATATTAGTTATTTGAATCTTTAATTATTTATTGGAGCAAATAAATATCTTTAAATAAATATTTTTATTACTTATTTTATTCTTTATTTAAGCAAATTAGTGAAACACAAAATATCTAGATATTTATCATTTTCCTTAGTTATTAAGCAAGAGGGTAGAATGACCTTTCTAACCCAATTCATGGCCTATAAATTGAGAGTCTTACCGCAATTCCACACCCATATTTCAGTAGCCAAGGAGAGGGTGAGAGAAGGAGAGTGTGATTAGAGGGAAGTAGAGAAGAAGAGAAAAAATGAAAAGGAAGAAAATGGTGCCTTCTAGGGTCAAGGTAAGAACACTTCTTTCTCTTGTCTTCTCCAATTCTTTCACCATCCCATCCTATTGTTTAGATACCCTTTTGTGTTGCATATTAATGTTAAATAAGGTTTTGGTGTGTATGAAATGGTGGGTATGAACTAGTAACATTGTCTTGCAAATTTGTCAAATTAGGCACTGCTGTAACTTCTCTAATTTAAAAGAAATATCAAATTTATTTATTTCTCAAATCTGAATTTAGTGTAGGCTATTTGATGTGTTTAGAGCTTGTGACAATTTTATTAGCCCCTACTTGTGTGTTTTTAGGGCTTAGATATATTATTTAAAAATCTGGTCCCGAGTCTCTGAAAAACAGACCACTTCTTTCAATTTTATAAAATTCTAGAAAAATCATCTCATGTTGGTTATTTTGTCAAAATTTAGAATTTTGAGTCCTCTTTCCAACAGAATTTATTTGGGTGAAAATCATCGGGTAGATTGGGAGGAAAGCTAGTTTTCCCAAAGAGTGGCAAATCTGGACAGGTTTTCGAATATATCTTGTAAAGCAATTTCTGGAGGTGCTGTGCAAATTCTGAGAATTGGAACTGAAACTAGACAGGTTGATTATTGTTTCTGTGCAATTTCAACCCCTGATTTGACCTAGAAGTATTTTTACCAAAGTATTCTTGTTAGCCCTGCATAATTGAATAGTGCTGAAAATGGTGTTTTATTGTGTTATTTGTCTCAAAGTATTTCAAAGCATGCCTAATGTTGTTTTCTTGCCTTACCATACTTATGTATGATTATCATGGGCTATATTTCCTCTCTTATGTTTGTCTCATGCTCTTTTATATTACCGAATTACCGAGTGTGACTAACTTGCTTGGCAAAAGATCTAATAAACGGGAAGTGATAAGGGGTTGGCAATGGGTGACGTTCACATTAGTATTGTGGAATAATTTATACATATGAGTGACATGAATTATTATGGGATTAAAACTAAATGAGTTACGTCTTGCACAAGTGGTCTAAGCGAGCCCATAGGTTGACACAGATGTATTCAAACTCTATGCGGTGGTTTCAGGATGTAAGCGAGCCCTTTGGTATGGTATGTACAGGGTGTAAGCGAGCCCTAGGCACGATTTGGTATGGTATGTGTAGGGTGTAAGCGATCCTTAGGCATGATTTGGGTGTAAGCGAGCCCACTTGTTTGGCCGTCCCTTTTGAGGTCCATCAATGTCACTAACCGGTAAATAACTAGGAGGTGGGCATGGGTGGCAAGGTCTGCAAAGTAGCAAAAGGGGGAGTTCTGAATAGTCCGGTGCTCAATCCTTGTGGTTGGGTAGAAGGATCTCTTTGAGGGATTCTAAATATTTAGTCTAACTACTAATTCATATAACTATTGTATGTTATGTTACCCAATTTGTTCTGTGTATGATTGATTGGTTGATGAAAGATATGGAGTGTGAGTTTTTTTACTAGGCATTCCAAGCTCATGGCGTGTCATGCCAGGTGATGAAGCAGTTTACAATGGTGATGGTTAATTCGAAGGCAAATAAGATGAAGTGTTGGAGCTATGGTTTATTTGAAGACTTAGATTAGTTTTTTTTTTTCCTTTTGCCTTTTGGTTTGGCAATGTTTTGCTAATCTTGTAATGGAACATAAACGAATAATTTGTGATATTAACTCTGGTTATATATGTATATTAAGATATTTTGATTATCTATCCTACTTGTGTTGTATTATTGTACATATTTAATGGCCCGGAAGTTGGGGCGTTACATAGAACACCAATCACAATTGCTTAACCTATTTGCTATTTGTGAAATTTTAATTTCTCTGTCGAATCAACACTGTCAATTAAGCACAAATTAAATTTTTACTAATAGCTATGTATACATGTAACGCACCATAATAAAATACTTAGGCTCTTATAAAAATTTATATAGTTAAATTTATTGTTTTGTTTCGTGCATAGTATGAATTCATTATTAGTATCTATACACTAATATATATATATATATATATATCTATAAGAATTGAGTGCCTCTATTTACACCCCACATTTCATCTCAAGACACACTAGTATTTATTTCACACCTTCAATAATTTAATAAATAATAAATTTGTTCAATACGCACCATATTGTTCCATTTTTACCCTTAATCATATACCCCACCACTACCACCACCACCTGCAACCTAGCTCCATCGTCGGTGCTGGTGTAGCCGCTCTCCCATGCCTTTTCTTCTTCAAGCCACCATTGCGATCTGCCCTTGAGCCTCCCCCACTTTAGATATAGGGTTTCAGAGGGTAGAGATTTAGGGTTTCAGAGGCGAAGGGAAGAAGAAGAAGAAGAAGAAGAAGAATGAGGGAAAGAATGGTGGGGAAAGGGTATTGGAGGGAGGGGGCTGGAGAAGGAAACTGACAGGAGAGGTGCTGCAAGGGTGGCACTGAGGGGTGAAGAGGATGGCACGAAGCTAGTGGGGTGGCGGCGTCATCACTAGCGCCGACTAAGGTTTGCAGTGGCACAATATATCTTCCACTCCCTTCCCATCGCCACCAAAACCCCCTTTCACAAAAGCACGAGAGAGAGAGAGAGAGAAAGAGAGAGAGATGCGATTTACCGGAAGGGAAGATCGCCGAATCTAAGTTGTGGGGGAGTGCTTGCAACAGAGGGAGAAGGTGAGAGAGGCGCTGGCAGCTGTGAGAGGATGCGGGAGAGGGGTTAATAGTGGTAAGAGGTGGGGAAGTCATTGGCGGCGGCGGTGGCGGGAGGAGGAGCTGTTGGTTAGAGTTTCGGAGGGAGGAGAAAAGAGAGAAAGTAGAAGAGGATATTTTGGTAATTCTTTTTATGGACAAGATAGTAATTAAAATTTTAAAAAAAAAAATGGTGTGGGATGAGTAGATTAGTGGTGTGGAAATAGAGGCACCCCTAAGAATTGCTTTGGCTTGTCTTTTTATTCCAATTTTGCCCTCTATTTTCCTTTTATTTTACCATTAGCATGATGACTGGACAATGCACATCCACACAGACTATCACAATTATTATTTAGTCCAAAAAAATTAACTTTACTAATCCCATAATTTTTATTGTGTTTACTTAAGGGTTGGGCTTAGGAGTTTGTGGAGCCTATCATGGATCCCATTTTAATAATTTAAATCATTCATTCTGTAGGATGTTCTATGTATATGATCCATTAAAAAATTAAGTCGATCTAATAATTGTAAATTTTAATTTTGTTGTATTTTTCTTCAAATATGGGATGGCCTATATGTTGAATGAAATTTTTTTCGTAATTACGAAAACATTCTTAATCAATTATGCAACAGATTTTTCGTAATTACACAAACATTCTTAGTCAATTATGAAACATAAATCTTTTATATTTTTTAACAAATTACAAATACACCCATACGGTTTGTTTAAAATATAAATCGGTCCTATAATACCAGAAATTACAACTATCATTTGTTGTAAATTTTAATTTAACACAATGCTCATGGAGAAAAAAAAAATTCTCCTATACAATAATAAATTATCAAAATTTTTTATTAAAAAATATTTCTCATATCATTAAAAATTATTAATTGACTTAATGATTTATTTATTAACAAAATGGTTAACTGAAAAATATTTTTCATACCATTAAAAATTGTTAATTTACTTATTAATAAAATTGGTCATTTGTTATGCGTGTATGTATTAATAAAATTAGTCATTTGTTTCTATTTATTTATTAATTCAATGAATTATCTTAGTAGTTTTTTTTAGATAGGAGAATTATTTTAGTATTTGTTTTATATTATCTGTTGAGAAAATCTACACACCATTATTTTTTATGAGAAATGTTAAAAATTTATAAATTCACCCAAAATGATATGATAATAGAATTGCAGTCGACATGATTAGGTGTATAATAAATCAAAAAATAATACATATCATATCGCATAATTCTATCATATATCTAATAATTTATTCTATTCAATTTTATAAAATAATATTGTAATTTTTAAAAAATTATCAAAATATAAAATTTAAACATACTGTAATAATACGCGGGCCTGTATAAATTAGTGTATATATATATATATATATATAAGAGGGAGTTGGGTTGTGCTATAGCATGGCTCTCTTTTTTGTTTTTCCTTTTTGCCTGTCTTTTGTTTTGTATTTGTGTGTGTGTATGTGTTTTTTTTGGGCCTGGACAATTCTGTAATTTTCATATTTTGTTTATAATTTTTGTCTCTTCACTAATTATGTTTGATTGCAATTTTAGATTAGAATTTATTGCATTATCAACTAATTTGCGAAAATAAAAAAAATGAGAAACATTTTTAAGTTGTAAAATATAATTTTTCAAACTTATTTAAGACTCTTAATACACGTAGACAAAATAATTCCATTTCTTTTGTCTTAATTATAATTTTTGAGTGAATGTTAGATATTTGCACATAACGTGTAACCAAACAAGTTTAACTTATGTGTTTTTTTGTTTTTTTAAATAGAATATAAGAATTTACACCAAACAAAATTATAACTTATTTTAATTTTTTCAAACTAACAAACTAAAACGTTATAGTTATAAAAACTCGGTTACAAGTGATACCAAATTGAATCATTATCTATCAATATTTTATTTATAATAAATATGGTAGAGACCCATTAAATCACTAAAATTGTGACACATGAAATGATAATAAAGTATTGTATATAAATTTGTCATATTAACATTTATTGTTATTCAATGATGAAAAATACTAATATCCAAATATATATATATATATTGAGCTGGTTTTACAAATATTTTTAGTAAAGTTTTAAATTTTTTTTTTACTTTTTATGATAATGTTATTATTACTAGAAAAAACCTATGTATTTGACAAAAAAGAGAGCCATGCTATTGTAGCACAACCCAACTCCCTCTTACATATAAGTGCATATACATTTGGTAAAGTTTAAGTGAGTGTTGGATAGGATAATAACAAATGTTACTCAAGGAAATAAGAATTGGGATTTTTATTGATAAATCCCATTTAGAAGTGTTTTAACCCAAGAAGTCCATGAAGGAATTTTTTAACCCATTTAGTCCCATGTACGTATAGTTTTATTCCATAAAGTCATTTTTCTTGATTTACACTATTTTCTTGGACACTTATGCCTTTATATTTAATTTTGACACCCTTATAAATATTTTTTGAACGGTTAACAATTTTATGATGTGAACATTCATATTTTAAATTCACATTGGTAGGAATGTAAAATTGGCCCGTGGGCGGGCCGAAACCAGCCCGCGAGCCGGGGCGGGCCCGGCCCGTTGACAATGCGAATATTCACATTGACATGTTAACATTTACATTAATAGGAGTGTAAAATTGGCCCGCATCCCATGGCGGCGCGAACCCCGCCGGCGGCCCATGGGCGGCTCGGCCCGGGGCGGGCCCGGTCCGGCCCGTTGACAATGTGAATATTCACATTGATATGTTAACATTCACATTGATAGGAGTATAAAATTAGTCCGCTCCCCGTGGCTGCCCGAAACCTGTCCACGGCCCGTGGGCGGCCCACGGCGGGCCCGGCCCAGCTTGTTAACAATGTAAATATTCACATTGACATGTGTTAACATTCACATTGATAATAGTATAAAATTGGCCAGCGGCCCAAGGCGGGCCCGACCCGGCCCGTTGACAATGTGAATATTCACAGTGACATGTTAACATTCACATTGATAATAGTGTAAAATTGGCCCGCAACCCGTGGGCGGCTCGAAGCCCGACCGCAGCCCGACCTGTGACATTGTGAATATTCACATTGACATGTTAACATTAACATTGATAGGAGTGTAAAATTTGTCTGCGGCCCGAAGCTTGCCCGCGGCCCGGGGTAGGCCCAGCCCGGCCCGTTGACAATGTGAATATTCACATTGACATGTTAACATTAACATTGATAGGAGTGTAAAATTTGTCTGCGGCCCGAAGCTTGCCCGCGGCCCGGGGTAGGCCCAGCCCGGCCCGTTGACAATGTGAATATTCACATTGACATGTTAACATTAACATTGATAGGAGTGTAAAATTTGCCCGCTGCCCGAAGCTCGCCCGCGGCCCGGGGTAGGCCCAGAAAAAAGAAGACATTTAAAAAAAACATTTAAAAATCACAATTCACATATATAGATAATTGTAAACACAATCCGTGCATAGCACGGGTGATATGCTAGTTTATATATAAGAAAAATGAGATTTCTAATGAGAAGCGTCCTAAGAGCTCCAACTCTTATTCTAAAATTGTTGATTTTTCAATTTATAAAATAGATTGTAAAAATCTATTGGCTAATTTATTTATTTAATTATTTTCGAAATAATAATTATTCATTAATTTATGGATTTCAAACTCTCCATCGTAATATCTCTCACCAATTTTATAAAAAAAAAATTAAAACTTACATTCATTTTCTCTCCTCAAAAAAATCGGATAAAGAAAATGGGGTTTCTAACGCACAAGTCTTGTAGAAGCTCCAATATCCCAATCCTAATTTTCTAATTTTTTTGATTTAAAAAAGAAACTCAACATTTATTAACTTCTTTCAACTCACAAGTCTTTTTAACTTCTCTCATGCCTATTGCTATACACTTTCCAACTTCTCTCATATACTATGGTTAGTGATGGGATTGTTAAACTATTTTTGTAAAAAATCTTTAAAAAAAAATTTATATATTAAAAAAATATCTAAAACAAATATAATTTTTTATTAAATCTATCTATCTATCTATTATATAAGTAAAAAGAGGTTTATAACTACAAGTCTTGTAGGAGCTCCAATATTTCAAACTAAAATTTTTAATTTTTTGATTTTAAATAATAATAAAAATTTCTCTATTGCTCTCATTCAAGCACTCTCAATCAAGCAAATATATATATATATATATATATCTCTAAATTTATGATTTTCAAATATAAAGGATATCATTTATATATATATAAAATAAAAAATACAAAGTATACTAACCATTTTAAAATTCAAATTTGAGAGCACTAAATATGGAAAGAATTCCATTAATTTAAATTTAAAATTATAATGATTTATCCCATAATATATAAGTTTTAAATAATGATTTATTCTATAGCGATCCTGGTTTTTCCTTTACTGTTTATTGTAACCCGAACTCGGTTCCGTGGATGATTGTTGTTGTCTGTATCGCATTTTCATCCTTTACTCTTTGTATTTGAGTTTTAGGTTGTGTTGGGCAGGTTTGAAACATGTTGGTTATGTTTGGAAACAAATAGTTTATGCCCAGATTTTGGCCTTCACGCTCGAGCGGGGCTTTTGACGCTCGAGCGGGACCCTTTGCTTTTGCTCCTCCACTCAAATGGGAAGTTTGATGCTCGAGCGGGGACCTTCGTCTGTAGAACTTCTAGAAGTGTGCATTCGATGCTCGAGCGTCGCTTTTCACACTTAAGCGGGAGTCTGTGTCTAATGCTCGAGCGGGGCGTTCCACGCTCAAGCGGATTGTGATGTATATCAGTCCGAGATGAAGCTTTTTGAACCACTTTTTCGACCCACTTTCTCTCTAGCTTTTCAAAACCCTCATTTGAGAGCTTCTCTCTCTAGAATACATCTTCTCTCTACGAAATCATCTAGCTCTAGTGATCTTCTGTCCTAGTCCCTTTGTAAAAAGTGTGGAGCTTGGCGTGGCCTTCGTTTTGATCCGAAAAAGTTGGTGATTGGAGCATCTTGAGTTTTGTCCTTCTTCTCCTTTGAGCTCCGAAATTTGAGGTAGGGATAACCTACTCCTCTCTATGAGTTTTAACATAGATGTTATGTATTTTGTATAGATGGTGTTGTTTTGGGGTTTTTGGGTGAAGTTAGGGTTTTGAAATTTGAATTATGAAAGAGGGGTTTTCTATTTTTGGGGTTCCAAGTGTATGAGTGGTCCCTAGAATGAAGTTATGGTGTTTGATTGATGAAATTGAGCCTTAGGGCCAAAGTTGGAAACAAGGGGGAAAAGCCCTAATTTAATGTGATTAATTAATTTGTACAATTAATTTGAGAAAGTATGAGAATGCGAAATTGAGTTGAAATCCATGAAATTGGGAAGTTATGAGATTGAATGGTGTAGTTGGATTAGTTAATCACTCACATATGAAATTGTTGATAATTTATCTGTTTAATGAATTTATTACCTGTTTAGAAATAATTATTTTGGGCTATCGCTGGAGGATAGTCTTGATTGTTGTAGAAACTGCATGATGATTAGGTGAATTAAAACTAATCAATTGAGTATGTCATTGAATATAACGGATGGAATAACACATTGAATATGAGCTTTGCTTGATCATTGTATATGATAAGTGTTTGAATACATTGCATATGTATGTTGTTTGGGAGGAGATAGGGGATGTACTCTCAAACCTATTTGGGAGGAGATGGGGGATGAACTCCATTGATAATTAAGTTGGCCGGAGTGTCCAGGGTGAAAGTCCCGAAATCTTGATTACGTTTGCATAATGTAGATGAATTGAAGTGTTGAAGTATTATTGATATGAGTTGTAGTCTCATATTAAGTGATTATGATTGAAGTATTGTTAACATGAGTTGTAGTCTTGTTATAAACTGTCTGGATAAATAGGGAACCATATCTATGAATTGGTTTGGATAATGAAACGGAAAAAGGATTGATCTATATATATATATATATATATTTGGGAATGTGGATTGGTTATGAAAGAGATGTACGTCTGTTTATATGAGTTAAAAATTTATCAAATGCTAATGTTTTAGTTATTGCTCATATTTGGTTTAGCGTATCTTTGCTGGGCTTTGGCTCACCCTATATGGGACATCATTTTCAAGCTCAGGTGATATGTCACCTCCAAGGACGTAGCTTAGGAGGCTTAGAGGCTGAAAGATCTTTTGTTGTTATCATTTTGGTATTACATGTAAATTCAAGCCAAGGGCTTAATGTGTTTTGAGTTAGTACTCCCTTTTTTTTGTAATCTAGTGTTGGCTTGGAAAGTTGTAAGCTCGTCGGGCATTTACTTTTGTAGCCAACATGTAATACTTTTGTAATGAATACTTTGATAAATAGAAATATGTTTTATTCTTTTATGTCTATGGATGTCGTGAATGTGGGGTTTAGATGTATTATTTTGAGGGCGTTACAACTTGGTATCAGAGCGTACCGGGTTTGAATACTTTGGGTACGTGGGAAGTGGTTAGTACCACAATGAGTTTGTCTCGCTGGTTAGAGACTTATGTATGATGTTATGTATTTATTTGATAACATGCTTATGTGGCTATATGGGTATGAAATTTAGTTTCTAGGATGTTGATTGGATCCTTGGGTTTCTGGAAGTTCTGTTGGAAAAGCACTTGATCAATGCTGTTTCTAACTGGAACTCTAGCAACGCCACGGGACTTTCATTATCCGAAAATGAAATTCGTAAGTGCTTACGTGATTATGTGCTTATGTGGAATGAATTATTGTTGTCCAATGTATTAGGACGCGAGTGAAATAGCTTCGGCACATTTGTGAATGTGCTAATGTTCTCGTTACCTTTATTAGGATGTCAGGACGAGGACATGGTGGTAGGCGTGGTAGGCCTAGGAGGCAGGAGATACCTATACCGGATGAGATTCCGGCGTAACAGAAGGGTGTTGGTCAGGCCAATGCGGCCGAGCCAGTAGGTCAGCAGGCCATGGGCTCCTTAGCCTACGAGATGGCAGGAGCATTGAGGGAATCCATGGACATTCTCAAAGCTAAGAATCAAGTCCAGGCCCATGTTGCTGAGGCAGGGCCTTCTTTTCTGAAGAGGGAGTTTTTCCGATCGAACCTGGACGAGTTTTGTGGGTGATCCTAAAGAGCCACTTAAAGCCGATGAATGGCTTGAGCAGATGAGGAAGACGTTTGAGATGCTAGGCATCGAAGATGGAGCTTTAAGGGTGACCTTGGCGTCCTTCCAGCTGAAGGAAGACGCGGGTCAGTGGTGGAAGTTTGTTCGAGGTCGTATTAGGGGGACTTGGGAGGCTTTCGTTGATGCCTTCCAGGAGAAGTTTTTGCCTCCCTTTGTTAGGGAGAAGTTGATGGATCAGTTCTGTCAGCTTATGCAACTGAATTCACCAGTGGCCGAGTTTGAGGCTGCATTTACCAGTTTATTGAGGTTTGCACCTGAGTTAGTGGCGTCTGAAGAACGCCGTTGTCTTGAGTTCGAAAAGAAGTTGAGGACCGGGTTCAAGCTTAGTGTTGCTGGGTCCATGACTCGGGAGTATGGGCGCCTTGTGGATGCTGCGGCTCATCTTGAGATTATTATGCATGAGGAGGAGGATAGGATGAGGGGCTCCAAGAGGAGTCAGGATAGCCAAGGGGATGGTAGGAGGCAGAGGGGTTCTAATCCTCAACAGTCCCAGGGTGCGTTTGCGAGATCTACCTTTCCAGTGCCGAGTTCAGGTTCTGGGAGAGGCAGTCAGGGAGACTTTACTTGTTACAAATCTGGTCAGCTGGGCCACAAGTCTCCAGCTTGCTCGTAGAGGGGAGGAGGGCAGAGAGCAGCTTCATCTTCGGGTCGTCCGCAGAGCCAGAGTTAGGACATAGAACAACCACTCTCTTGTTACCAGTGTGGTCAGGCAGGGCACCTGAAGAGGTTCTGCCCGCAGTTGAGTGGCACATCTAGTGTATTTGGGTCGAAACAGAGTTTTTAGCTAGTTCAATCAGTTCAGGCCTCGAGGGCCAATCAGGGAGCCTCTTCGGCTCAGTCTGTGCAGCAATCTTTTGCTCCGAGAGGTGAGCAAGTAGATCAGAGGCCTTCAAGGCGTGTGTATGCTGTTATCGCGCAGGATCTTGTACCGACTCCATCTGTTGTGAGAGGTACTTTTTTGTTTTGCAACTCGGTTGTTAATGTGTTGATTGATACGGGTGCATCCCATTCCTTTATATCTGCTGCATTTGTATCTGTTTGGGGTTGGGGTTGGCGCAGTCGGCATCTCCTATTTGTGTTGCATCACCTGTTTTGGGTGAATTGATTTTGAAGCAAGGATGTAGAGGGTGTGTTATTGAAGTCGCCGACCGCCGGCTTCCATTTTCTTTTGTAGTAATGGTTATGTCAGGTTTCGATGTGATTTTGGGTATAGACTGGTTATCGTCATACCGGGCTGTTATAGACTGTTACCGCCAGAGGGTTATTGTTGTACCTTGAGCGGGGATTGTTTTATTTCTTGGGGGATCGGGTTGGTAGAGTCTTACCACCGGTGTATGATTCGCGAGGGCGGAGTGAGCTTAATTATCTTCTCGCTAGCTGTATGAGTAGTGAGTGTGATGAGATCTAGATTGAGTTACCTAGAGTGGTTTGTGAGTATTCGGATATTTTTCCCCAGGATTTTGTTAGTTTACCACCTCATCGAGAGATCGAGTTCTCTATTGATTTAGTGCCTGGCATGGCGCCGATTTCCATGGCACCGTCTCGTTTTGCCCCAGCCGAGTTGAGTGAGTTGAAGATTCAACTCCAAGAGTTGCTAGATAAGGGCCTTATGCGCCCTAGTACTTCCCCGTGGGGAGCACCGACCCTCTTTGCATATCGTGCATAGTAAGGGTTACCACTAGTTTTAAATCATGAGAGGGGTCTCGTGACTCATGAAGGAGTGGTGGACCCCATGTTGAAGATATTTTTAAAACCACCCAATGTTATTAGGGGTGTAATTTTGGCCCATGGCCCGCGAGCGGCCCGAGGTGGGTTCGGCCTGTTTAGACCCGAGCCCAAGCCCAGCCCGATGCCTTGGGCCAGGGCCTGGCCCATCATTTTGAAGCCCGGCCCAGCCCATGGGCCCAGACCGCTTGGCCCGACCCATTCTTCTGCTCAAGGCCCATCCAAAAGCCCGGCCTACCCGATGCCCAGTGTTATTTTTAATGGAAAATAATAAAATTTTAGTGAAAAAAATAAAAAAATTGTTTAGGCCCGCCCAAAGCCCGAGCCCAGGCCCAAGCCCAAGCCCAGGGCTCGGCTTACTGGCCCGTCCAAAACCCGAATACCCTTGGGCCTAAACTAGGGCATGGGCCTAGTTTTTTGGCCCGTGGGCCGGTCCGACCCAATTTTTTGGGGGGAGCTTGCAAGGCCCAACATGGGCCGGCCCGCCCCGAGCCCGAGTGGGCCGGGCCAAAATTACCTCCCTAAATATTATGCATGATATTTATACGAGAGACAAGAGTCAATCAGTCAAAAAGAGACAGAAAGAGGTTTCTACTTGCAATATCCTCTTCCCAATTATACTTATATTATATGCATATACACGCATTCGTATGCTTACCTACATGTATTTTTTAGAGAACAGTCTACATCAAGGTTTTAAAAATCGGATCGGATCAGATCGGTCGATTCGACTGGTTGAACCGTCGACCGGTTGAGATTTTGGTCCGGATACACCCACTAAATCGGTCAAAGTGGAAAACTAGCTTATTTTGAGAGAACCGGGAAAACCGGCGATCGAACCACCGAACCGGTCGACCCAATACCGGTTCATCGAGTCGATGAAACCAAATTATTGATTTTTTTTCTTTTTTTATTTATTCTTTCTTTCTTTTCTCTTTCTTTCTTATTATATATATATATATATATATAATTTAATTGGAAACTCTCTTTCAAGGGTCTCTTGTGAGAAATCCCATTGAGAGCTTGAAATTATTGTGAAAGACTCTATCTATTTATAAGAAAAAAATTCTTCCAAAAAAACTCAAGAAATCTATGTGGGATTCAATCAAATCTATTGGAGGGAAACTTAAAGTTTTGATATCCCTCCAAAATTTTTGCTCTTCTTTCAATCAAATTATTTGAATTAAAATCATATGGAGGGAATATTGAATATTGAATATTTGATTTCTTCTTCCAAAATTAAAATTAATAATATTTTTAAATATATTTTTATATTTTTTAATAAAAAAAATATTAAGAGAAATATTTAAGATTATTAAAATTTTTAATTTATAATTTTATTACTTAAATTTTTATTTAAATATAAATTTTAATATATTTATGACGTCATGGTTGGATTTCGGTTCAACTGTCGAGTTGAACTGGTGACTCGTTCACCCAATCTCTTTTCTAGTTTGCTCACTCGTCCAATTTTTAAAACATTACTCTACAATCACACTAAGAAAAAAAAAATACTCTAAAGGATCTTGACTCGTGGAACAATACTCCAAAACCATCAAATAATCACTTTAGACTTCTTTGACGTTTTTGTTTTTTGTATTTTATTTTATTTTTTAAATTGAAAGTCATAGAAATATACAGACAAAAATCAATATTCACTTTTTTGTACAAATTGCACTATTGCTTATCTAAATTTATCTAATTTATATACTTATTTTTGTATCCATCCTTTTGATTTATCCAAACATGATAGATTGGCTTAAAGGTTATTATTTGGTCCTAAGGGACAAACATCCCCTGAGAATACTTTGTTTGTGTTCTATTTGCTTTCTATTACAGCAAGAGAAACCCAAAATTAGTGGCCGACTAGCCACTTATAGTGTACGGCCATCCACCACTTCTGCTCGGCCCGGCACCTTTTTTAGCCAGGCTGTACCATTTGCCTCACAGAACAGAGCAGAGGCTGAGGTGAAAATAGTGCAATTTTCTGACCATAAAATAGAATGCTTTTGGTAGCAAAATAGAGGCATTCTCCGGGGAAGGAGGAAATCATGTGAATGCATAAGCCTCATTTCTCAGGGCTCATTAACTTGTGAACTTGTAATATATATATATATATATAATTTTTTTTTTTGTATTGTAATTAATTAGTTGGAATAGCTAGTTAACTTGGTGTTGTAATTACTTAGATTAATTACTTAATTTTGTGTTGTAATCATTTAATTAGCTAAAACTAGTTAGTTAAATTTGGTGTTGTAATGATTAATTAGCTAGCTAGTTTATTTAGACCCTCTTACATGAGGGCGAGATTGTAATAATGTATATGTCTTCCAAACCCCGTTCTTTCTTCCTTTTATTTATCCGCTTACGATGGATAATAGAGCATCATGTTTCTGTTAGCACTTTTTCATGATTTGCATCCATTTGTCTTGCATACATAAGGTTAGATTCATCATTTTACCGGCATTGTCATTTATTACTTTCTTGAATACGTACACTACCGCATGCTATCAAATTGATTCACATGCCATGCTAGTAGCCGGGCTTCTGATTGCATATTGCATGTGCTGCATGAGTCAAGTTGCATTGGTTAGGATCATGCATTTTTCTAACTATTTTTTTTTTTCTTTTGGCTTGCCTTGGAGTACTAGGTGAGTATTTAATACTTTAGCATATTGCATGGGTGTGAATGTTGCCATGTTGAGCATAAAGCCATGAGGCTAAGTGCTTAAGTGATATACTCGTTTGAATGCTTGTTGATGGAGGCTAATTGCTTAAATTGGAATGTTTCGATGAATGTACATATGAGATCACTTTTTCAAGTGGTACATATTCAAAACAATTTTCAAACATACATGAAATCAAAGTGTTTCAATTTTTGCAAATTAGTCTATACTTGTGTGCAACCCATAGTAAAGATAGCCTAATAAACGGAACAAGTGCATATAATGTAAATAAGAATCACATCATGATTAGTAGAGGGCACTCTTTGATCGAGCGAGTGGGGTGCTCAATTCATGACCTTCCCCTCTCGTGCCTAAGTTCCCGAGCCGAGACGTTTTGGGGATAACGGATAAGTGGCCTTTGGCACGTGTAGACACCCCATTTTTGATGGCCCTCAAGACTTGGGCACGTCAGGTTGATCACTCGATGATGAAAGTTATGTTGTACAAATGTTCGATTCTTCAGCAAGAAGAGCTTCTAATCCCAACCTTACACCCCTTTTTTGACCAAAGCTATATTAGACCTTAAAACCCTCTTTTCCAAAATATTTTTCCAAATATTTCTACGATGTTCCAAGGCTTGTATTTCGTTTAAAATATTGCACTTTTCGATAAACCGAGTAAGCGACTTTTTTTTCTTTGTTCGGTGCTTGGTGTATGTATCTGAGCTGAGATACAGATAAATAATATATATATATATATATATATAATATAAAATTAAACATATAACTCAAATTGGGCAGTAATATTTCACCTTTCCACCAAAAGATTTGAATTTTATTGTTGACTAAATATTTTTTATTTATTGAAAGTGCATATTTTCCGATCAAGAAGAAGCCTTCTTTCTTTTTTTTGGTATCTATTAGCGACGGCACAACAAAGGCCATGGCGGGAAAAAAAAACTATTTGCAACGGGAAGAAAAGTTATCGCAAAAAATAAGCCTTCCGCGATGGCTAATGGCTTGTCGTCGCAAAAGCTATCCAATATACCCTTTCCTCTTTTTGAGACAGTAATTGCCGTCGCAAAAAGAAACCATTAGCAACAGAGTATTAACCGTTACAAAAAGTTACTTTTTGCAACGAAAAATTATACCGTCACAAAAGGGTCCATGTCATATACCCATTTTTCTAATAGTCATCTATTGCTAATAAGGCTAATGAAAATTAAATGTGAGACTAAAGTGAGATTTTGGTGTAAGTGTAAGAATTATATTGAAATTTTAGTCAAAGTGCAAAGATACTAATAGGATGAGGAAAAAAAATGTCACATATACATCAGATAACAAGTGTTTTGTCAAACCTTGTTAACAACAAATGAATGGAAGGGTAACATTGGAATTTTACTTAAAAGTGTAGAGATTGATTGTACAATTAAAAATGAAAAAATCAAAGTGAGATTTTGATGAAAACAGAGGTACTAAATGCATTTAACACTTATTTTAACTAACCCCTTAGCGAGTATGTTGAAGTTATTTTTGTAGTGATTTGCTCGTTATTTTAGCTAAAATACCAATTTAACTACTCTATTGAAGTTGCTTTAATAGTTTAACAATTTAAGAAGTTTGTTTAGTGCAAATTTTTACAAGTTAAAAAGTTAATTATTAAAAAGTAAAAGTTAAAATCATTATTTAATAATTAATTTAAGTTTTTTTTTTCATGAATTTTAAGTAGAAATGATACTAAAAGCACTTGCAAGAATTTTTAGAATAATATATATATATATATATAAACAACCCTATTAATATCTTACAAGAATTTGAAGCATTATAAGAAGTTTGCTTTTTAACAAATGAGCGTTTTGTGTTTTGTTTTTAATTGATCCTCTCATCCAATTTATTGTCTTTTTGTATTCTATTTGTTGAAAAATTTACAACTTTTCATGTCTTCATTCCTTTTTGCCTTTATTCCCTTTCTAATGGAGATCTAGACATGTGAGTCGAGGAGATATATGTTGAATATATGTTATTGACAAAGATGGATTTTGGGGGTGTGGAGGGCGGCCACTGAACCCTCAAAAGTTTGAAAAATATCATATATTATAGGGGTTTTTATTTATAAATCACATTGTGGGAACTTGTTTGTTGTGAGATCCTATGGATTTCTTATAGACTCAGAAGTTCTATTTAAATAGGAATGTATTCTGTGGGATCCGATTAGGTGTAAATCAACATTAGTAGTGGACTATTGTACCCCTAGGTTGTCTCCATTTTTCACGTTACATTGTGTGCCCATATATGTGTTAAGATTTGTTGCTATCACATTTCAATACAAATAAAGTCCAATGTTCCACTTGCACAATGTGTCCATACGGGTGTGACATTAGGTAAACATCTAGTCGCCGATATATGTGTTAAGATTTGTGGCTAACACATTTCAATATGAATAAAGTCCAATGTTCCGATTGCACAATGTATCCATACGAGTATGACATTGGGTACATTGTTATGAATCCACCGTAGTTGACATCATGTACCGACTACGTCACACTCATGTATAATGTAACCACACATTTACATTAGGCTAATTTGTATGGGATCCAAAATTGGTCCACAATCCAAGTGCTACATTGTTTCATTGTCCAAATGGCATCGTCCATGCAGATGTCATGTTTACATTATAAACATCTATTTGCCAATGTGAGCATTAAAATGTTTGGCCATCACATTTCAATACTAGAGGATTCCAAAGTTTGGCTTACACAATGTGTCCATATGTTTTACATTGGGTTCATTATTGTGAAGCCATCTTAGTTGACATCGCGTAACAATCATGTCACACTCGTATTTAATATGATCACACATTTACATTGGCCTATTTAGGATGGAACCACAAAATTGGTCAACGATCCGAGTGCTACATTGTTTTGTTGCTTAATTGCCATCATCCGTTTAGATGTCTCGTAAACATTGGAATCACCTATTTGTCGTTACGAGTGTTAAAATGTCTGGCAGTCACATTTTGACAATAGATGCTTCTAATTTTGGTTTGCATAATGTGTCCATCCGGGTGTGACATTGGGTTCATTGTTATGAACCCAACTTAGTTCACATCACATAACGACCATGTCATACCCATATACAATGTAATCACATATTTACATCAGGCTAATTCGTATGGAACCGAAATTGTTTGATGATCTGAGTATTACATTATGGGTGTTTGGGAAGTTGCCATTTATGGGCTATTTTACTTTTTGGCTATTTTAGTAGTCTAAAATTTTTGTGTTTGGGAAGATGATTAGATTTTTTTATAGTTGGATGTGATGTTTGTAAGAGAAAAAGTGAAATAATTATGGATTTGATATGACATTTTGTCTTGTTAACTATTTTAGCCTATTTTGTCTTTTTATGGATTTTAGCCTAAAAAAGGGCTAAAAATTTTCTCGCCAAACATTATTTTGTTGTCCAACTGACAACGACCGTATGGATGTCACGTTTATATTATAAACATCTACTCACTGATATGAGTGGTAAAATGTTAGGCCGTCATATTTCAATACTAGACAACTCCAAGGGTAGCCTTACACAATGTGTCCATACGTTTACATTGGGTTAAGTATTAAGAATCCACCTTAGTTGACATCATGCCACGACCATGTCGCACCCATATTCAATGTGATCACGCATTTATATTAGGCTACTTAGCCTGGTTTATATTTTTGGTGTTAGTGTGACAATGGTTTGATCTGTACTAACAATTGATTCCCCTATAATATTGTAGCCTTATCAAGATTTGATCATCCAAAATAATGCCAATTTTCAAATTCAAATCCCCAACCATATAGATGCGATGTCAATATATGGTATTATTATCAATCAGTTACTTACATAGTAACATTGGGGGTAAATGAGTCCATAAGAAATATACAGGACTGTAGACACCCCATTTTTGACCGACCTTAAAACTCAGACGTCATTGATTGAGCGCTCGGTGATGGTGCATGTTGTGCTCGTTCTGAGGTTTCGGAGTTTTGGCTGAGGGCCTTGCCTCCGGGCCTCGGAACTCGTTGTGCTTTGGCTCGGTTCGCGGACCAAGTCTTGTTTTCCCTTCCCAGAGGAAGGGAGTGGTCTTGTAGACCATCTCTCTGTGGTCATAGGCCACTTTTTTTGTTTGGAGACTAGTTTTCAATTTTTGGAGCCTTTGGTCGCGTGCCTTGTCTCGGGACCGCTTGACATTCTCCGTTTTGCGTGGTTTTTGAACCACACCTTGTTGCCTCTACCTAGAGGAACACTGTGATCCGGGAGACCACTTTTGTTGTTGCATATCACTTTTGATGCTCGTCAGCTAGTTTTCGGGACTTTTGGCCGCGTGTTTTCGCCTCCCGATTTCTCGTCTTGTATCCACTTTGGTTTGTTTTTGGTACAAACCTTGTTTTCCTTGTTTGGAAGGTGGTACAAGGGTGGGAGACTAGTATTTCTCCTTGGAGACCACTTTTCCTTTTTCTAGCTAGTTTTATTGTCAGATAACTGGCTTTATTGGTCTTTGGACCATCTTTTCTGGTCGGCCACAACACCACCACCTTGCATTTAGTGTGTTGACCTCTCCCACCTATGGCCAACCAGTTTTTGCTCTGGTTGACCACCTAAAGTGGTCGGCCGACCACTTTTACTAGCAAGCCGACCACTTCAAGTGGTTGGCTATTTTTTGGCACCTTTTTGGAGATATTTTCCTCCAGCTGGAGGACATTAGGGCCATCCTCCATACACGTGTATGGAGGGATTGCTTTGAGGCTTAGCTTCTCCAAAAAGCTTTTCCTTTCCTTCTCTATAAGAGGGAGGCTCCTCCTCACTCCTCTAGGGTCGGAAAAATTGAGGGAAGAGGATAGATATAGTGTTGTATCTATATTACCTTGTTTGCTTCATTTTTGTGCTCAAAAGTGTAGATTTGTCTTAGTTTTGTGCACAAACACACACTTAAACACCTTGCTTGTGTTGTTGAGGCTCCTTGAGGTTGTTTTTGGTGTTCTTGGACTGGTTTAAGTTCAAAAAGGCTGCTGGAGTTGCAGTTATAAAGAAGGTCTTCAAGGGTGAGCTTTTGACCTTTAAATCCCCCTTTCTTGCTTAAGCTTTTAGCCTATCTTTCATGTTGTTTTAAGCTTAACTTATAACTGATAAAAGTTCTATTTTTGAATTCTTTTGATCCTTGTTTAAGATCACTTTTGTGTTTGGGGTTGTTTACCCCCTCTTAGGCCTTGTTTTGCCTTGTTTTTTAGCCTCTTTTGTGAGCTTCGGGACCACCTTATTTTGGCCTTCTCACCACTGAAATCCCTTTGGATTTCAGTGGTGGGGATGGTGCTTTAAGGTCCTAAGAAGGAGAGAGTCATCTCCTCTCCTTGCATCTGCTTTACATGCCTTAATATGCCTCATGTTTGAGCATCTTTACTAAGCTTGTGTTAGCTTGTTCTTAGCATGCATTTGTGGTTATTTGCTGAGGCATACCACTGTTTTTACTTGTCTTGGTCATTCCATGCATTGTCCATACATTTGTAGTGTAAATCACATAAACTAGCTTTGTATGCTTCATGAAATAGCATGTCATTCTAGCTAGGTTTGTGTCCATTTCAGCATGTCCTTGGGCTTGTTTTACCATGTCATACCTCTGTTTAGGTTTGGTTTGGTTAGCCTTTGCATGCTCCATACACTTGTAGTGCATTTTCATGAAATAGCCTAACATGCATCATGTTGTAACATGTCATTGTAGCATGCTTTTAGCTTAACTTCATGAAGCTTTTGTCCATGTTTTAACATGCTTTAGCTCTGATTTTGGTTGTTTTGGCCATGCATGACTTGCTTTGTATAGCCATAGTTCAATCTAGCTTGTTAGCCTTGTGTATTGAATCCTCTAGCATGCATTATTTGGACTATTTTAATGATTTGGCATCATTTATAATATGATTTCAGTCCATGTTTCATGGTCATACACTCACATCTTTCACTTATTCAATGCGTTGGAGGGTTTCCCCCTTTATGCCTTAACAGGAACCATTGTGTACGCCTTCATGCCCTTGCTTGCAAGCCACCATTTCAATGTGGTTTTTGGGATTATTTTGCCATAACATAACTTTGATTTTTGTTGCTTAAGCCATTCCATGCTTAGTCTTAATAGGTGTAGTGTAATCCACCTTATTTGCCTTGTATGAATCATGCCTTATGCCCTTCATGCTAGCATGTTTTGGCTTCCTTCCATGCATGTTTTAGACTCATTTTAACATGTTCTAGGACTGTTTTAGGTTGCCTTAATCACATGCTTCATGTTTTGTATACTTGTAGTACAAGTGCTCTTGTTTGCTTCAAGCTTTGAGCATCATTGCATGCTTCATTTGTGTTGTGTACATGATTTAGCATCATCTAGCATGACATTTCAGAGCTTAGCATGCTTATGTTCTTACTTCATTCATGCTTTGAATGTCTTTAAGTGTTGTGCATTATGGCCTTGTTATGGCCTTAGCTTGCATGCTTGTATGCCTAGGCCTTTGGGCCCTTATCTTAGCAGGTTTAGGTCCTTGTTTTGACCTATTTAAGCTCTGTCCATGCTTAGTTCATGCATTTGTGCCATGTATTGTATGCCTTCTTTGTGTTGCTCTTTGTTAGCTTTCATGCCTTAGGACCCTAGCATGCTTTACTTATGTTGTTTGAATGATTTGGCATCATTTCTTGCTTCATTTCAGTGCACTTAGTGTAGTTACACTTCCACTTTTGTCACTCATTGAGCACTCTTGAGAGTTGTACTCTTTGGCCTCTTTGATGGCCAATGCATTGTGCATGCATGCCTTGCTTTATGTGCCTTCATTTCATCAGTTATGGCCATTGATTTGGGCATGATTGAGGTCTACCCTTTTGGTTTAAGTCCATTGAGTATACCATGTATATTGCATTGAGCATGCCATGCTTAGTATATTACATAAGTTGCCCTTGTTGCATTCCATTGTGCATGCATGCATTACATTATGCTTAAAACCTTATGAATGCCTTGCATTGAGTATGCCATCTAGTTCTTAGCATTTAGCATTTAGCATGGTGTATGCTAGTTGTTACATGCTTTAGCATTGTGCATGCCATTAGCCTTGTTAGGTTGTTCATATTGCATTGCATGTTTGCATGCTTGAGTCATATTGCATTCTTGCATGCTCGAGTCGCATTGTGTGTGCCATGCTTGCTTGCATTGTGTTTGGAATAGGTGTTAGTCCAAACACAGGAAACGAGAGACGTTTCACACTTAAAGTGATGAAACGTGCCTTAATTCCCGGTCACTGACGCTCTTGATCATACATGATAGAGTTTTAGGCTTTATGAGTTTACTTGTGCATTCATTTTCATAGTGAATTGTGCAACTTCGCCTCTCGGCCATCATGCATGCAAATGCGTGATTGGTGGCCCGAGGGTTGAGAACCTACACTCCCTTGAGTTCATGACATGATAGGGAGGGTGGTTGTGCACGCATATCTTGCAAATACATTGCCATGCCCTTTCTTGCTCTCTGTTGCAGCAAATTGCAGTTCAGCAGCAACAACTGGTCGGGCAGCCAGAAAAAGTAGATGGCCGACCACTTTTCTTGGTTTTCAACAACAAAAAGTGGTCGGTAGGGGTCTGGAGAGACCAAAAGTGGTCGGCCACCCTCCCACTGGATTCCCAAGGTGGATTTTCAGCTTTCTGGAGCTTGGTGCAAGTTTCTGAGAATGGATGAAAACAGAGGCAAATCGGGGCATCGCATTGGATTTTTGAACGAGGCAACTGGATATGCATGCATTCCTCTACCTCTGAGGCTCCTGATTTATTACTTTCCTTAGCTGCCATGCTTAGATAGGTAGGTTTTGCTTTGGTCTGTACCTTTAATAGTTAATGTGTTTAGCTATTTCAATTCGTTTTGTAATAATTAGTTAACTAGGATTAGTTAATTAATTTGTTGTGTAATAATTAGTTTAATTAGCTTAGATTAGCTAGTTAGCTCTTTATTCGGTCTCTCCCTCGAGAGAGCCAATTGTTGTAATAAGCGTGCGTGTGTGTGATGCATGTCTTCCAATCCCCATTTCTTTTTCCTTTTTACTTAACCGCTTATGATGGTTAGTTTTAAGGCATATTTCACTTAGCATACCTTATGCTTGCATGTTAGCATCCATTCATCTATATTGCATGCACCGGGCACGGGGCATCATGCTAACTGCATTATATTTCAATTCCAATTTGAATACATGTATCAAAGTTGCATTTCACATGACATTCTTAGCATAGCCGAGCCTATCTTAAATGCATTTCCGCATGTGTTGCATTAGCCATTCTAACATGAACTAGGATCATACATTGATTTCTAACTGGTTGTTTGTTTTGGCTTGGAGTACACTGTGAGTGTTTACGCTTTAGCATACTGCATGTGTGTTAATGTTGCCATGAAAGCATGCTTGCCATGAGGCTAATTGCTTATTGGCTATAACTGCCTGAATGCCTGTGGGTGAAGGTTGGATTACTTGAATTGGGACAATTCATCGAAATCCGCATTTTAGCCTAGTTACGAGTAGCAAACTTCAAACCCTTTTCCAAACAAACAGATACGCGATGCTTGGTTCCAAATTAGGCGATCTAGTCTATACTTGTTTTGCTATGCGCATCACATAGTAATTCTAGCTAATTAACCAGAATAAGAACGCATGTGTTTTCAAAAACTCGATATCATGCTTTGAACAGGTCGATCTTTGATCGAGCGAGCGGGGCTACTCATTAAATGACCTTCCCCAATCGTACCCAAGTTCCCGAGCCGAGGCAACTTTGGTGATGACGGACATGTGGCCTTAGGCATGAGTCAGGGTTTCCTAAATTCCCCTAAAATAAAATATTTAGGTGGCGACTCCGTATCTGGCAAAGCAATCCATGTTTGGCACTTCTTTACAAAAATCAATTTTCCAAAACGATTTGCCAGATTTTGACTCTTTAGTGATTTATCAATCTCACATCGCACATTGTGAGATCAGATTAAGAACCGTGACATATGAGTCCGAATTGTAGCAGCAAAGCCTGATTTGGGCGCGTCTACAGTTTCTGGCGACTCTGCTGGGGAAATTAGAGAACTTGACTCGAACTCATGATATCTTGTTTTAACTACACTTATGTGTTTCTTTGCATTGCATTTGGATTGGTGCGCCTAGGACACCGTGTTTGCCGTATGCTATTCCTGAACGGTTTGCCGAAGGCTCACTTTGAGAAGCATGCCATAAGGCTGACCAGTTGCGGGCTCTGCCATGACGGGAACACAAACCCTGGTTTTACCGGGGCACCCTTTTTGACCATTCGACCTAGTGCATATTTAGAATCCATAGTGACTATTCCAAACTAGGACAGGTTGCTTACCCGATTGTAGGTTGTTTGAAACCGTTGTGTGCATAGTGAAACCCTAGCTCTTGACAAAATAGGACATGGAAACCTTACCCCAACATAGGGGTGTTTTGGCTCTCATTTGCCTACTATGTGTTGTCAGAGTGTGTCTCTACGGGGTTGCACGTATCAATTTGCAAGTCTGGGTATCAGGCCTGAGGGCATCAGTATTTGTGAATCAGTTATATCTGCGGGTATCAGATTCAGTTTTGGGGCAGTTATTTGGGCAACAGCGATCATTGTTTGAGAACAATGTGCTTCAATTCACGAATATCAACTGTGTGTTGTGTTTATTTAAAGTCGTTATACTGTCCATTTTGCTGGTTATTTATTTATTTATTATGCTTTATTTATCTTTTTGCAAGGTAGTTTAGCACAATTGCATCTGACCAAGCAGATATTCCCCTAGCACTCTGGGTTAGAGGTCGAAGACTCAATCGATCCAGGGATCTGATAGACGGACAAGCAGTGTTTTTTTCTTTACCCCCGGTTGCTAGGCGGAGGTCAAGAAGGCGTAGTGTATCAGTACAGAGGTTGTCATATCTATGGTTCTTGAACAGTCAAACTGAGGTCTCAGTTCCTATTACAGAGTTAGATATACCAATTGTCCAGTCCAATCTAGACAATATGGAAGGTTTGGAAGAGATGATGCGTCAGCTCCAAGAAAGTATGAAAACCATACAGGAGGATGCTGCCCGTCAGACAGAAGTATCTGTACGTCAAGCCGAGGTAGTAACCCAACAAGCAAATTTAATTGCCAGACTACAGCAACAAACCGGAGCATCTGCTTCACACACACCTCCTCCCCCACCCAGAGTTCCAATACTTGGGGAGATGCCAAATGTCCAGGAAAATACGAACGTTCTGACAGAGCCAGCTCCGCCCCTAGTCCTACCCCAGCTATCTAAAACACCCACCAACCTAGTGGATTCGCCGTTTGAGTTTGAGGTAGATCCAACGGCGTTAAAAGTGAGCAAGCTTGAAAAGCTGTTCAAGAAATCTCAAGGTGTGAAATCCATTCCAGATATAGAGGATGGGTATACCGACTCGGCCGTGATGCTGCCAGATCGGTTTAAGATGCCGCACATCGACCGCTTTGATGGATCTGGTGATCCTATGGTGCACATGTGGTTGTTTTCAGATATCTTCAGGCCGATGGGCCTTTCCAGATTGCAGAAGCTTTCTTTGTTTGGCCGGACCCTGTCGGGTCTAGCGGCCATTTGGTATGCAAAATTAGAAGACTCCGTTAAGAGGGATTGGGAGAAGATGGCTGAGGCCTTCATAGCTCAATATTCCTATAATATACAGATCGAGGTCACAACTCGTGATCTCGAGACCACCAGGCAAGAACCAAAGGACAGCTTCTCCGACTTCGTAACCCGTTGGAGGGCCAAATCCTCGGTGATGACCATCAGGCCTGTGGACAAAGATCAGATACGGATAGTTGTGCGTAACCTCCAGCCCAAACTCATGCAGAAAATGATTGTTCTCCCTCTACCCACCTTTTCAGATCTACATGAGATTGGAGTGCAAATAGAGGATGCCATGAAACAAGGCCTCATTGATAATGAGGGAGAGCAGCCCAAGAGGGCATTCAACCGTAATACAAATGCAGGCACAAGTAGTACTACAGCTGGCAGATCTTCAGATGTGGGAATGGTCACCACCACCCGTCCCAAAACCCTTGCAGCTACACCCTTTACTGGTATGTCTAGTAGTAGCTCACAACCAGCTAGATATGTGCCCAGAGGCCAAAGAACCTTCACCCCACTATACATGCCCCTGTCCAAAGCTTTGGGGGTTTTGATCAAGAAAGGGCACTTGAAGCCCCTAGAGCCGTGGCCATTGCCAAATACACTTCCTCCCTCTCATAATCCGGCGAAGTACTATGCCTACCGCCAACAACATGGTTATGAAACCGACCAATGTTTTCGATTACGTCATGACATTCAGGACCTCATCGACAATAGGGTGATTATGCCTCCGGAGAAACCGAATGTCACAACCAACCCTCTCCCACCACATAACCAAGCTCCACCTCCCAAACGCATTAACCTAATCCAAACTGGGGTTGTGTCATACGACCCTAGCATATATATCACCCCTTCTCACCTACCCAAGCCAGAGGTACTCATTCCGAAAAACACAGATTTGTGCATGATGAGCACCTTCCAAACCCAGCCCAAGTCGGTGGTTGTGGCCATCGAAGATAGAACAGGGATCACTTTGGGAACAGAGAAGACCGAGGATTCAGAGCCTGAGGGGTCTGTAAGATTTGAGTACAACCCGAGCGGTTATATCACACCAACGGATCAACCTAAGCCAAAGATAGAATTGCCAGTGGAGGCAGAGATTAGTGTAGTTAGGGAAGATGAGCCTAATCAAGGGCTAGATGACCTAGCAAAATTGGAAGAGGATATCTCCAACCTTCAATTCTTTAACGAACAGGACCCAGGAGACGTGACTATCAACTGGTTCAATCTGGAACGATCAGCAGAAGCTATAGGATGGCTTAGCGATGAGCCAAATGTTGTTAAACAACCTCAGTTAGAGCAGAGATTGCCAGAAATGGAGACATCAACAGTGGCCAGGATGGCCAGGAATCAGGAGCAACCGCCGGAGAGCACCGGTGATAAGAATTTTGCTTGGGATCAAAACAGTTTGAGTACAGAGGATGTTGAGTAGCAGGCTGCACTGAAACAGTTTGAGCAAGAGAAGATCGAAGATCTGGAGAGAGTTAGAAAGGCCAAAGCCCCTGTGGGGACTGAATGTGCTGTGAGTACATGAACAGAATGTGCTGTAGGCACATGAACAGTTGTAATAGAACCAGATAGTTGCTTGTCGATGGCCGACGGAATGTGGTGGGAGGACAACGACCTATGTCTCGCTCACACAGACAAAGATTGGGGGAACAACCAACCAGATGATACCTGGTATCTTGGAGAGGTAGACCATATGACTAGGAGTGGGCGATACTTCAAGCCCCCACACCTAGATCAACTAGAGGTGTCCGGGAAGCATATGGAGGCAGAGAAACAGAAAGAAAAGTTACTCGAAGAGAAGGCTGTGTTAAAACAGCTTAAAAAGATACAAGCAGACATCTTTATCTAGGGACAACTTATGGCTTCAAGAGTACATAGACAAGCTGTCCTTTCTGCAATGGACAGGGCCAAACTTTCAATTGACACCACACCTGAACAGCTGGTAGGGTTGGTTTTTCCAGGAGGAACTTCCCCGACGTTAACCTTTACTAATAAGGAACTACCGCCCGAGGGCGCAAACCATAACAAACCATGCTACATCTCTGTGGAATATAGAAACAAGTGGATACCGGTGGTTCTTGTCGACACAGGATCTGCCATTAATGTGTGCCCGTCAAGGACAGCATATGCAATCGAGTTGAAGCCCGCAGACTTTGTACCCACTGCCTAGGTGATTTGGGCATACGACAACACCAGCAGAGAAGTGATGGGGACTGTGCAGGTTCAGACTAAGATCGGTCTAGGACAACACGATATTGACTTCCATGTCTTGGACGTTCCTCGCAACCTTTAATCTACTCTTGGGGCGGCCGTGGCTGCACCAGGTGAAAGCAGTCTCTTCCACCCCCCATCAGATGTTGAAATACTCCCACAGGAAGGGGTGGCCATTGTTTTTGGGAATTCGCCAATCCATCCGCCGCCAGAGGTGTCTACACTAATACTGGAGATCGAATATGGCGCGGAGGATGTGTTCCTGTCAGGGTTCACCCTAGCCGAGGCCTGGGTTGTACAGAACATTCTGGCTATTGATGAGGGGCTCTATGTCAGCGCACAATCAGTGTATCTTATGAACAAGTTACAGCACATTCCCGGGATGGGATTAGGGCGCAATGGCCGGAAAGGCGTTGTAACATCGACCGAAGTGCCGCATAACCCACATACCTTTGGTCTAGGTTATCTGCCTACCAAGGAGGACTAGGTGAGGAAAGGCAAAGAAATGGCTGGCAGGGCTAGAGCTAAGCAGATGGGAAGGCATTTTGAGTTGATGCACCGACCAATCCAGGGTACCCTAAACGGACGCTTTGTCCGGGAGGGGGAGGACTTCCCATTCTGCGGCTTCCCAGAGCCATGGTTGAATACAGAGAGGCGGTGCTTGCCGGGATTTGAGATCTTCTTCGACTTACAATTATCTGGGGATAACATTGCCGAGGAGCAAACAGACCCAATAGCTGAGGCTAAGCAGTGTAAAGAGGAGCTTTCCGAGGAAGCAGATATTGAAATGGGGGTAGCACTGGCTTGTCTACCTTCAAGTCCTCCGATCGTACATGAGTGCTTGGGGAATGACCTCTCAGAGTTCATGATTGGGAATGAAACGGCTGCAAGCCGATCTTCAAATATCTTGGATGCGTCCATTGCACCTTCCCTCGTCTGGAAGTACGAGGAAGGATTCTTATCGAGCAGCACTGGGTCAAGTAGTAAGCCAGAATCTGATTCCACCGAGTCCGTAGGGTGGGAATCAGGTCCCAGCTCGTCTGAGTCTAAGTTCGGTATTCCTGGGAGTGATAACCCAGATGCCACAGTCCTGTCTAGGTCATCGTTTTCTTTTTCCTTTGAGTCTGTTATAACAGAGGAACCAGGCGACTTGGAAGTACTTAATGAGAATTGTGCAGCTGTGGCCTTCGATTACTTTTCTGTGCCCTTAATTTATTGCATGAATCAGGATTTTCAAAATTTTGATGAAAACGACAAGGAAGGAATTCCTTCGGTTTCGTAATATTTGCTTGATCAAGAACAAGAGAGGTTTGTTAAACCCTTGGTTGATGAAATCACCCAAATTAACGTTGGTACTAAGAAGGACCTGCAGCTGGTCCAGATCGGGTTCGCGTTGTCTTCGGAGGAGCGCGAGCGCTTAGTCGCTTTATTAAAAGATTTCAAAAATGTTTTCGCGTGGTCCTACGAAGACATGCCTAGAATCGATCTTGAGATTGTACAACACCGGATCCCTCTTGACCCAGAGGCCCGACCTGTCAAATAGAAGCTCAGAAGGATCCGCCATGACGGGGCTCTCAAGATCAAAGAAGAGGTCACCAAACAAATTGACGCAGGGTTCCTATTGGTATTTGAATACCCAACTTGGTTGGCCAACATAGTTCCAGTGCCGAGGAAAGACGGCAGGATTCGGGTATGAGTGGACTTCAGGGATTTGAATAAAGCCAATCCGAAGGATGAATTTTCTCTGTCGCATATCGATGAGTTAGTGGACTTCACTACAGGGCATGCGTTGCTCTCATTCATGGATGGGTTTTCTGGCTACAATCAGATATTGATGGCACCCGAAGACCGGGAGAAGACTTCTTTTACCACCCCGTGGGGGACCTATTGTTATAGGGTAATGCCGTTTGGGCTAAAGAATGCTGGAGCTATGTATCAACGGGTCGCGACCACAATATTGCACGACATGATCCACAAAAAGGTTGAGGTGTACGTGGACGACATGATTGTTAAGTCCAAGGAAAGAGAGGGCCACTACACCGCCTTACAGAAGTTCTTTCAACGGATCAGAGAGTGTAGGCTACGGCTGAATCCTCAGAAGTGTACATTTGGCGTTACAGCAGGGAAAATGCTGGGGTTCTTGATCATACAGAGGGGCATCGAGGTCGACCCTTCCAAAATCAAGGCCATCTTAGAAATGCCACCACCAAGGACTGAAAAGGAGGTGCGAGGCTTTCTGGGTAAAGTGCAATTCATAAGACGGTTTATTTCTAAATTAACCTTGACTTGTGAACCACTCGTTGCTCTCCTGAAGCAAGGAAAGAAATTCCAATGGGACGGCCGATGCCAAGCTGTTTTTGAACAGATTAAGCAATATCTACAGAACCCACCCGTGTTGTCACCGCTTGAGCCTGGGAAACCATTGATTCTGTATCTTTCAGTGACTGAAACTACAATGGGCTGCATGCTTGCACAAGAGTCTGAGGACAAAGTGGAGAGAGCTATCTACTACCTGAACAAGAAAATGCTGGAGTATGAGACCCGCTACACTCCGTTAGAGAAGGTTTGTTTAGCCTTGGTATGGGCTACCAGGAAACTACGGCACTACCTGTTAGCTCACTCTGTAATACTGGTTTCAAGATTAGATCCCATCAAATATCTTTTCGAGAAACTAGCCCTTACGGATAGGCTAGCCCATTGGTTGCTTCTTCTTTTTGAATTCGATCTGAAGTATGTGACGCGCAAGTCAGTAAAAGGGAGAGCGGTAATGGAATTCCTAGCCGATCACCCAGTTGAAAGAGATGAAGTAGTTGAGTACCTATTCCCAAATGAGGCCATTCTGCATATTGAAGATGAAACTTGGAGATGTACTTTGACGGAGCATCAAACCAATACGGGTACGGGATAGGGGTGTTGCTGATAGCACCCGACAATTCCCGTATACCTTTAGCATTCAAACTCTGATTCAAAGTATCAAACAATGAAGCAGAGTATGAAGCATGCATTGCTGGTTTGGAGGCCGCCCTAGAACTAGGGGCAAAATGGTTGGACGTCATCGGGGACTCGAACCTTGTTGTATCTCAAGCTAAAGGAGATTGAAAAGTCAAAGAAGAAAAGATGAGAATCTACCACCAGACCTTGGATTTGCTGATTCCTTAGTTTGAGAAGCTGAATTTTGCTTATCTCTTAAGAAAGAACAACAAGTTCGCATATTCACTAACAACTCTATTTTCCATGATAGACATCCCTTTCAGAGTCCGGATGCGTCCGATCATCATTGACCAGAAATTTGTGCCAGCCTACGAGCTGCTTGCTGCCATAGATGAAGTACAAGATGAGAATCCTTGGTATTACGATGTCTGGAACTTCTTGGAAAAAGAGGTGTATCCACCAGGGGCAAATGCCAAAGATAAGAGGGCAATTCGAAGAATGGCTGCTCAGTTCATCGTCTGCGGGGGTAAACTGTACAAGAGAGGTCATCTCGGGAGGCATAAGCTGTGTGTTGATGCTAAAGAGTCGAAACGCCTGATGGAGGCCATCCATGGAGGAGAGTGCAGAACGCACATGAACGGGGTGATGCTAGCTCGGAAGATCCTTAGACAGGGTTATTACTGGTCCACCATAGAGGAGGATTGTATTGGCTTTGTTCGGCGATGCCACAAATGTCAGATCCATGCAAATCGCATGAACATTCCGTCATCAAGGCTGTACAACATGACTTCGCCGTGGCCATTTTCAGTCTGGGGGATTGATGTGATTAGAGCTGTCACTCTAAAGGGGTCCAATGGGCATGAGTACATTTTGGTAGCGATAGACTACTTTACAAAGTGGGTTGAAGCCCAATCTTGCGCGGTGTTGAAAGCTTCGCATGTCGCTAAGTTCATCAGGAACAACATCATCTGTCGCTACGGGGTCTCGAACGAGATCATTTCAGATAACGGTTTCCACTTCAAGAAGGAAGTGATCGACTTGTTGGACAAATACAACGTGGCTTTTCACAAGTCATCTACATATCGACCGCAGACCAACGGAGCAGTTGAGGCCGCCAACAAGAACATCAAGCACGTTCTGCAGAAGATGGTGGAAACCTATCGGGATTGGCCAGATAAGTTGCCATTTGCTCTGTGGGGCTACCGGATTTCAATTCGAACTTCTACTGGGGCGACTCCGTATTCCTTGGTTTATGGGATGGAGGTTGTTCTCCCTATCGAAGTTGAGGTTCCGTCATTACGGGTACTGGATGAGTGTCAGGTAGCTGAGGCAAATTGGCAGCAAAGCAGGTTCGAAGAACTCATGCTGTTTGATGAAAGAAGGCTGAAAGCATTGTACCATGTTCAGGGTTATCAACGAAGAATCGCCAGGGCTTTCAATAAGAAAGTTAAGTCCAGGAATTTGAAAGAAGGAGATTTGGTGCTCAAAGACAATCGAGCTCCCATCCACGACCCTAGGGGCAAGTTTAGACCCAATTGGACTGGTCCTTACATTATCAAGTCTATTTGGTCAGGTGGAGCTGTCGTTCTGATGGGCCTAGATGGCCTAGAGTTCTCCTAACCGATCAACATGGACAAGTTGAAGAAATATTATCCCTGAGTGGCTCGCTAGGCAAAAAACCCAAAAGGACGACCTAGGCAAAAGTTAGAGCATAGAAAATTTGAAATTATAAAAACTGAGCTCGCAAGGTTGAAAACCCGCAAAGGGCGGCCTTGGCAAAAGTTAGAGCGCAAAAGGAGAGTGCTAATACTCAAGTGAACCCGAGCTGAACTATGTAAGGCTTGATTCCCATTTTTGGGATACGTAGGCAACTTCATCCTGAAGTCCAGCCATAAACACTTCCCCGATTAACTTTGTCCATTTGATCGTCCCGGTCATCTTTGTCTGTTCTGCATTCGAGAGCTCGGTTGTGATCTCCGGTGCAGTGCTATACAGACTAGGGGCAACTTTCCAGTTGCCGAAATCCGGGGTTGTGCATCTCAGTGACAGATCTCAGGCGTGTCCAGTTCTGATCCATATCGAAAATGGTTTTGAAAAGTTTTAATAAAAGTTGATTTTGTTCAAATTAATCTTTTTACAACTTAGACCATTTTTGGACCAAACGGGAAATTTTCAGTACCCACAACCTTCAATTTCATTGATTTCAGTACAGAGTTCTCCTACTCTTGAATACAAATTGAAGCTGCTTTTTGGTTATATTCGTAAAGAAAACTTGAAAGTACTGATAAAGCAATAAATTCAGGGCATAGATAACTCAGGTGTTCCTACACCCCCTCCCAAAGCTGGTCAAAGCCTCTAACGCCAAAGTGGGCCCAACCTGTGCCTCTTCATTGAGCCAATCTATGCACTCGTCAAGAGGATGTAACTGAAAATGGGAGCGAGGGCCAGAAGCTCTCTAGTCCTCCATGCCGTGGCATACTGAGCAAGCTGCGTGCCTCAGACCGGAAATGCAGTAGGGTATTCTATCCCCTCCTCTGGGCAAATCTAATCTTGTCCGAACTGACGCTAGAACCATAAAGGAAAATAGAATACACAGTGTGTCATGCCAATCAGCTGGATCCCAGGCTGGCGAGTCTTGCTGTAGCTCATTGCCTGCAGATTGAGCCAAGGGCACCGCCAAGCAATACGGTCTATGGACAAACTGCACATCCATTCAAACCACCATCCCTCATCAAGGGCATCGACCAGACGTCATCGGAAGAAATAGCCGCGAGCTGAGTATCCTGGGTATGAGTCCACAACCTGCAATTTGTCCATCATCCACACCTGGGGAGGGATGAAAATGAGAGATTAAAGAATAGAGAGGTGTACGACGAGAGAAAAGTATGAAAAAGGGTTTTGAGAGAAAAACCGAGCCTGAGGGCCGACTGATGTGAGCAATATATGAGAGATGGGGTGGGAAACATTATATGCAACAATAGTGGACTCCCCACGAATCTAGTCGTCTCTTGGCGGCAGAAAGCATCCAATCCCATCAATGTCTCAACCAATGTCATGGCGATGCAGCTCTTGCTCTCTCTTAAGCCCTGGGCAACTTCGATCAAATGAATGCTAAACCCACCGGAGCCTGGGGCAAGCAAAAAATGAGATAACATGCACAAGTAAAGCGCATGTTGCCGATAACCCTACCAGTCATGGTCGCCGCGGTCATCGGCATCAGAAAACCGACGAATCAAGCTGGGGATATCCAACACTCCATCGCGAGTCAATGACCGAGCGCCATGCAAAGTGAGCCCACACATCCATCCTAAGGCTTGAACGTGGCCAAAGCGGAATTGTGGAAAAATTTCTTCATTACGTTTGAATTCCATCAAAACTTGGAAGTCTTCGAAAGTAGGACATATCTCTTGCCCACCAAAGCAAAAGACATGTGTTACCGGATTCCAAAACCTTGCCGCAGCATAAAAGAAAGGAAAACGCAGCGGAATGCGACTCAACGTGAATAGTGCATTTATGCCAAAGCCTCGGAAATTTAACTTTTCCGAGCCGTCCAAGGAAGCAATCCAATTTGTGAGATTTTGAACAAGAAATGCCTCTATTTTGGTGCAAAACTGAGTTAGAATGAGGGAACCACGAAGCTGGAACCTTTATGGAGGATAAGACACTGTTTGGAGGACAAATGTCACAAAACTGGAGGTTCCCAGGATAAGTGGTCGCCCGACCACTTTTTCTGGTCGGCCAACTACTTTTTTTGGGATCCAGATAGAAAAACTGGTCGTAGGCTCTAAAAGTGGTCGGCCATGCGCAAAAAGCTGGTTTCCAGTTGTTTCTTGTCTCTAGAAGGGAGTCTCTAGCTTTCCTATGTGCTGAGAGTACTGAAGGTCCAAGTTTACCTCTGTTTCGGATGAATTTTGTCGATTGGTTTGTCTCAAAATGCATTCACTCATCGAGTTGTTAAGTTTTGCTTATCGAGTTGTTAAGTTTTACTTATTGAGTTGTTGCTCTTCGTTTATCAAGTTGTTGCTCGTTGCTTATCGAGTTGTAAACTTGCTAACATTTTGTTTCTTATTGAGTTAAGTTGTTTAGTTTGTTGCATCGGTTCATTACCTAACTTGGTAATACACAGGGTTTAATCTCCATTGAAATTCATTTTTGTGCAAAATGGTGCAATGCGATGCGATGCTAAGAACACAGGTATAATGCGATGCTAAGAACACAGGTATAACACTTTTTTTTAAAACAAAAAGTCGTTTTCATTCCACCATGGCTTCTATTTACAACATTTTACAAAAAGGTACAAGTTTTGAAGAAAATAAAACTGCCTAAGCTGTATAATGTGCTACAATTACATGTGAAAAGAAACATAAAGCAGGACCACCTGCATCAGTGCTAACAAGCTCAAGACCGAGAGGCCCTCTTCCTCCTCTTCGGCTGAGCAGCCTCCACGCCACTACCAACGCCCCCGTCTGAATCGGAGTCACCACCCTCAGAAACCTCCTCGGTGTCACCTCCATCCTCAGAACCTGAATCGGAGTCATCATCCCTACCTGCAGATGTTTCTGACTGCGGATGTGCTAGCTCCTCCTCGCTAGACTCCTCATATCTGGCAGGTGCTCTGCGCCGAGTCGATGCTCCTCTCCTAGCTACTAGAGAAGGCCGAGATGGCCCGGGCGGTACATGTGCGACCTAAAAAGACAGTTTAGGGTACATCAGCCAAAATATGTATATCAGATGCAAGAATGATGTATAGAATGAGTGCATGCAGACATAGTATGTGAATGTGGTGTGACAGATGTGTTCTACACATGCAGTGAACCAGTATGGTGAATTGTTCAGTTTTGCATGTCATCAGAAGTATGATAAATGTAAGAAGACTGGAAAATACCGGGATACTGTAGGAGTGCAGTAGTGTCTCTCTCTGTAAGACCATGCCCTCGAGCGAGGCCACCACTTCGAGCAACCCATCAGTGTACTCTCTGGGAGGCAGCAGACGCAAGTTCAAGTCATCAGTGAATGAATGAATGTCTAAATATCTTAATGATAAATGAAAACTGTGAAGCATACCGGTGGTGAGTCAGGGTCACTGACGTATCGCGGAGGCTCTAGCGGGATTTGGTATGGTGTCCCATACTCCCAACCTGTCAGCCCGGTCGGAAGATCTGGCCATCCAGCATACTGGCAAGTAGAGGGTATCCATCCAGCCCCACCCCTCGATGTGCCAGCTCCGCTGGTCGAAGGAATGTCTCTAGCTCAGGCGCGACTCGAGGAAGGCACGTCAGCAGCCCTCCTCCTGGAGGCACGAACATCCGACAGTGAAGGCATCAAGTACGTATGGCGATATGTCGCGTAATCCCCCTCCTCCAGGAAAAGCACCACGTCGATACTCAACATGAGGTCCTCCGTCTTCCGGGGTGTGAGATCCCCTGCAGACTGCATCTCTAGTGGAGGCAATGAGGGGACGTCCTAATCAGAGTTTCCCATCATCTGGCGCATGAAGCGATCTCCGAGGAATCACACTCTGCCAACCGGTCCCTCAAGCAGAACCCTTTATCGCGAAGTGCCCTGTGCCCCAGCGAACAGAAACCGAGGATTCCCTGACATGGCTATCCAAGGCTTCCAGTTAACTTGCGGGTAATAAGTGCATGAATTAATTAGATGTCATGAATGTGCGAGATGAATCAAAATGGAAAGGATGAAGAACTGAGAGTTTTGGATTACCTCTGTCGTCCGTACAATATCAAAGAACTGCCGGAGGAAGGGCAAAGTCTGCCGGGGCCTTGGCCGGCATCGACCCTCAAATCTGCACGAGTAGGGGATTGTTGACGCGCCCTGGGTGGCTTTGCTACTACAGTTCGGACTCAAATGTCACGGTTCAGAATCTAATCCTGCAAAGTGCAATGCGAGACCGATAAATCACTAAATAGTCCAAATCCGGCAAATCGTTTTGGAAAACTGATTTTTAAGAAAGAAGTGTCAAACATGGACTGCTTTGCCAGATACAGAGTAGCCACCTAAATATTTTATTTTTGGGGAATTTAGGAAACCCTGACTCATTGCCTAAGGCCACGTGTCCGTCATCACCAAAGTTGCCTCGGCTTGGGAACTTGGGTACGATTAGGGAAGGTCATCTATGAGCACCCCTGCTCGCCCGATCCAAATATCGGCCTGTACTAAGCATGATATCTTGTTTTTGAAAATACATGCGTTCTTATTCCGGTTAATTAGCTAGAATTACTATGTGATGCGCACAATACACAAGTATAGACTAGATCGCCTAATTTGGAACAAAGCATTGCATATCCGTTTGTTTGGAAACGGTTTGAAGTTTGCTACTTGCAAGTAAACTAAAACACGGATTTTAATGAATTGTCCCAATTCAAGTAATCCAACCTTTACCCACAGGCATTCAGGCAGTTATATCACATAAGCAATTAGCCTTATGTCAAGCATGCTTTCATGGAAACATCCACTTACATGCGAGATGCTAAAACATAAACACTTCCAGTGTACTCCAAGCCAAAACAAGGAACTAGTTAGTAATCAATGCATGATCTTAGTTCATGTTAACAATGGCTAATGCATCACATGCAAAATGCAACTAGAAATAGGCTCGGCTATTCTAAGATGGCATGTGAGATGCGACAATTCAATACATGTATTCAACTTGGAATTGAAATACGATGCAATTAGTATGATGCGCTGAGCCTGATGCATGCAATACGAATGAATGGATGCACGCATGCAAACATAAGGATGCTAAATGAAATATGCCCTAAAACTAACCATCGTAAGCGGTTAAGTAAAAAAGAGAAAGAAATGGGGGTTGGAGGACATGCATCACTCACACGCACACTTATTACACAATTTGCCCTCTCGACGGAGGGACTAAAACAATAATACAAATTAACTAACTAACAAGCTAATTAATTAATTACAAAACCAAATCAAAATAAATAACTATTCTAAGTTATTTAAAACACTGAAATGGCCTCGAGACGAGGGATGAATGCATGCTCGGACAGCTTCGCTCGGAAATCCATCGCCATGCTACATGTTGCCTCTGTTTGCACTGTTATGCACCTCTGAAAACTGCACAAGTCTTAAGGATGCTTCTGAACCACTCCCTGAGTGTTGTGGGAGGTCACCGGCCAAAATGTAAGGCCACCAGCCATGTTAAATTAGCCATCGACCATAAATGAAGCTCTCGGCCAAAAATTGGTAGCCGGCCAGCACTGAAGATGGCCAACCGGCCATATCTTCCTACAGAATGTTGTTTTGCTGCAGCAGAGGACAAACAGAGCATGGCAATGCATCTTCAAGGCAATGTTTGCATAACCACCCTCCCTATCATGTTACGAACTCAAGGGAGTATGGCTCTCGACCCTCGGACCATCAATCACACATTTCAATGCATGATGGCCAAAAGAGCCAAGTGTGCACTTAATATCAAATGAAATGCACAAAACACATAAGGGGCCCCAACCTTCATCATGGTTGATCAAGAGGCAAGGGATGCATGCATGCAAGCAAAACTAATGCAACATGAGCATATTAAGGAGCATGCCATACAAGGCCAATGGTAATGAGCATGCCAAATGCAATGCAACCTACACAAGGATGCAAACATGCAAGGCATGTGACAACAATGCCAATGACAAACATGCAACAATATGTGAGGCAAACACGTGACAACATGCAAAAGGGACAAGTATGGCCAAGTATGCCACAACATGCAAGACAAGCATGCCACAACATGCGGAGATGGTCTTAAACCAAAATAGGCAGCTCTCAAATAGGCCCAAATCAGTGGCCAAAATGATTCAACAAGGTCAAGAAATACACATACAAACATGCATGCTAGCTAACCTAACACTTAGGCATGAAGACACAACTCTTAAGCACACTTAAAAGAGACAATATGGACATGCGACAAACATGTTAAGCTCTAAAAATATGCAAGGGATAATGCCAAATCAACCAAACCATGTAAGTAAGGCATGCAATAAAGCCCAAAACTTGAAACTAGCTGAAGGACTCAAACTAAGGCTACATAAAGCAAGCCCCAAAGGGCCAAGGGGACCTAAAATAGTCCTAAGGCAGGTCTAAACAAGACCAAAAGCATGCTCGAAACTAGCCAACACAAGCTAGAATGCAACGCCGAAAACATGAGGCATACAAGGCTACAAATGAGGTGTTACACTACACCTAATACAACAAAATATGGCATGATTTAAGCAATCAAAAACAGAGTTATGGCATGTCAAAGTAAGCCCAAAAACCCACTTAGATGGCATCCCAAAGACCTAAGCATGGTGATATACGCAATGGAACAATTATGAGGCATAAAACACAAACCCTTTAAGACATTAAAGGAGTAACAAATGCAAGTATATGAGCATACTATGTGGACTGAAATAACATAACAAGTGATGTCAAACCACTGAAATGAGCCAAGTAAAGCATGCTAGTGACTTGGACACTCAAAGCTAACAAGCTAAAATGCATGGTGGTTGTGCAAAGCATGGCATACATGGTTAAAACAACTCAAACCAGAGCTTAAACATGCTATAATAAGGCTAAAAGCTTCATGGAGTCGAGGCAAAATCATGCTAGAAACATGGCTTAAAACATGGTGTATGTTAAGGCAAATAATGGGATTACAAGACAAGTACATGAAGCATGCATAGTATGTCTAAACCAACTTAAAACAGTGCTATATCATGGCAAAACAAAGCCTAATATATACTGAAATGAAGCTAAAACAAGCTAAGCATACAAGCTACCAACATAAGCCATTTATGCAAGCTTTCAAGACAACAAGAAGAGGGGATGACCCTCTCCTATTTAGGACACCAAAACCACCTTTCCACCACTGGAAACCTCTGGATTTTAGTGGTAGAAAGGTCATGCAAAACAAAGAATAAGGGCCAAAAGAGATGGCCTAAACAAGGCCTAAGAGGGGGGAAACAACCCCAAACCTCAAAATGACCTTAAACAAAGATCTAAAGCACACAAAACCAGAACTTTTATCAGTTATAGTTGAAGCTTAAAACAATATGCAAGATAGGCTAAAAGCTTAAGCAAGAATGGGGCATTAAAAGCAAAAAGTTCACCCTTGAAGACCACCTTCAAGAACACAACTCCAACAACTTTTTCAAGGTTAAACCAGTCCAAGAACTCTGAAATCAACCTCAAGAGACCTCAGCTCCAAGAGGATGGTGTTCTAGTGTGTGTTTGTGTACAATAGTAAGACAATACTACACTTTAAGGCAGAAAACAAGATCAAACAAGGGAGTATAGATACAAAACTATATCTAAACTCTCTAACCTAATTTTTTTGAACCCTTGAGGAGAGAGGGGATGGTTCTCTCTTATAGAGAACCAAAAGCAAAGCTTCTTGAGGAAGCTAATCAAAGGAGCAAATCCCTCCATACACGTGTATAGAGGGGGTCAATAGCGGGTGCCAGCTGTGCCAGCTAGCACAAAATATTTGCATAAAGCAGATGAATAGGGTTCGGCCAGCAAAAATGGCCGATCGGCCAACACTATGGCCAACCGACCAAATATAGTGCCAATCGGCCAATACTTTTGGCCGATGGAAGGAAAACAGGGTCGGTGGCCTCAAGCCTTGGCCGGTGGGTGGAGGGAATGGCAAACAAACCACCCTCTTCCCTCAGTAGCAAAAACACAAGTGTTTGGTCCACAACTAAGCACAAAACAGGCAAGTTGAGAGATCCTGAGACACAGCGTGCGGCCGAGGCCTCCGGGAACTCAAAACGAACATGAGCACGGATGATCATCGAGTGTTCCAATGATGACGTCCAAGTCTTGAGGACGGTCAAAAATGGGGTGTCTACATGGATCTCAAGGGGTGCCTCAACCTCAAGCTCAGGAGCCAGCGTCGGGAAGTATACATAAACCCACAACTGTCAAAGGCAAGACAGTGGCCATCAGAATACAGAATACTGAGTGTAGGATGTTGAGTGCAGAATTAGAATACAGAATGCTGAGTGCAGAATATTGTGTGCAGTATATAGAATGTACAGAGAATACAAAATGCTGAGTGCAGAATGATGTGTGCAGTATATAGAATGTACAGAGAATACAGAATGCTGAGTGTAGGATGCTGAGTGCAGTATACAAGATGTACAGACAATACAAAATGCTGAGTGCAGAATGTTGTGTGCAGTACACAGAATGTACAGAAAATACAGAATGTTGAGTACAGAGAGCTGAGTGCAGAAAATACAGAAAATGTAGAATGCTGAGTGTAGAATATAGAATACAGAATGTAATATGTGCCGTATGCGGTGTACAGATAATGAAAAACGGAACTGTAAATCAAGAGGGCAGAATGTACCTCCCAGGCTCGCCAGTAGCCTCCAACTATGGTCCCCCGCTTGCGGGAGGTCACGCTCATGTAGCAGTAAAGGGTAACGAAGGCAGCGCCTCCCCAATCAAAGCGCCGGACCTGTGATAGGTCCACTAGAGCACTCAGCAGATAAAGCCCGACTGTGTTCCCCCTGTTAGAGAACAGTGTGGTCCCGAAGAGGAACATCAAAAATCCCCAAGCATACTGATGTATGGCCTCAGTGGTCTGAGGCATAGTCCTCTAGTAATGCTCGGCGAACCAGGTGTACCTGACTCTGCCTGACAATCTGTCGATCGGTGGACGGTCTCCGAGCAGATAGATCCAAGCGACCTCCCACTTACCTATGTCTGCGTCGTATGGGATCGGTCGGCCTCCCACCTCAAGGCCCGTCAGCATAGAGAAGTGAAATGGGGTCATCGTCATGTCCCCAGTGGCCGAAAAATGGAAGGAGTTAGTGGTATCCCACTATCTCTCTACAAGTGCACCCAAGAGGGTCCTGCTCGCCAAATGACGTGACAATCCCGCACAGAATGGGCCGAACCCTGCCTCATCCACAATATGTCGGACAGTGTCTGGGAGCTCCATATACCACTCCCTCGCGAGGATGGACCCATAACCTCGTGTGAAACAGGAAGATACTTGCATTCAGAATAAACAGATGTATTCAGTTTTAGATTCAAATGTAAGAGCTGCGTGTTCAGATTCAAATGTATAAGCTGCGGTTTCAGATTGAAATGTATGGGCTGCGTGCAAATGAAAATGTATAAGCTACGGTTTCAGGTTAAAATGTATGGGCTGCGTGCAAATGAAAATGTATGAGCTGCGGTTTCAAATTGAAATGTATGTGCTGCGTGCAAATGAAAAAGTTTGAGCTGAGTGTTCAAAATTTCAAAAAATGTGAGCTGCGTGTTCACCACAAAAACTTTGAGTTGCGTGTTCAAAATTTCAAAAGATGTGAGCTGCGTGTTCACCACAAAAAGTTTGAGCTGTGTGTTCAAAATTTCAAAAGATGTGAGCGGCGTGTTCACCACAAAAAGTTTGAGCTGCGTGTTCAAAATTTCAAAACATGTGAGCTGCGTGTTCACCATAAAAACTTTGAGCTACATGTTCAAAATTTCAAAAAATGTGAGCTGCGTGTTCACCATAAAAAGTTTGAGCTGCATGTTCAAAATTTCAAAAGATGTGAGCTGCGTGTTCAAAACTTGAAAGATGTGAGCTGCGTGTTCACCACAAAAAGTTTGAGCTGCGTGTTCAAATTTCAAAAATGTGAGCTGCGTGTTCACAATGAAAAGTATGAGCTGCGTGTTCAGAAATTCAAAAGTTTGAGCTGTGTGTTCAAAATGCAAAAGTGTACTGTGTTATGAGTTGTGTACCGATCAAACAGAATGCTGTGTTATGGACTGCGTGTTCAGATTGAGCAGTGTTATGAGCTGTGTGCCGATCAAACAAAATGTTGTGTTATGGACTGTGTGTTCAGATTGAGCAGTGTTATGAGCTGTGTGCCGATCAAACAGAGTGCTGTGTTATGGACTGTGTGTTCAGATTGAGCAGTGTTATGAGCTGTGTGCCAACAAAATAGAATGTTGTGTTATGGACTGTGTGTTCAGATTGAGCAGTGTTATGAGCTGTGTGCCAACAAAACAGAATGCTATGTTATGGACTATATGTTCAGATTGAGTAGTGTTATGAGCTGTGTGCTCAAATATGCTATGTGCCCAAATGAGCCGTGTGCCAAATTAGCGGAATGCTGAGTATAAACTGTGTATGTCAATATGCAAAGAAGTGCAAAATACATCGCAGAAAATGTGCAAATATAGTACGTACCTCATGCGCGTGATGAGATAGATGGGACTTCAGCTTCCGCAACAGTAGTTCTTCAGGTGCCCGCCGCGCGAAGTCTATGAAGTGATAAAAAGTGCTAGGAGGTAGAACGTGCTCCTACGGGTCGTACTCCTCTGGATCGAATAGCCATATCCTCGAAGGCAATGGTATGATGTCGGGCTCGTCCTCTGCATATGGAAAGCCTTCGCCATACGGAATATCGTCGGCCATCTGAAGAAATCTGCAAAAGATGCAAAAACGAGCGAAATAAGCCAAACTTTGAGACAAACATACCTCAAGTGGTGAAAATGGAGAAAGAGACTCCGAAAACAAATTCTAATCGGTGTAAATCGAAGAAAAATAATAGTTTTCGTGAAACAACTTCGCGTGGGGCGTTGGAAAACGTGTATAAAGTGCAGATCTGAGGGAGAAAAGGGTCTAGGGAGCAAGAAGAATGTATTTCGACCTTGGAGGTGTGATACAAGCTGATTTGGAGTGGTGTACTTAAAGAGCCGAAGCTTAAAAGACCAAACTGCCCCAAAATTCTGAAAACTGGTCGGCCAGCCTGTTTTTCTGGTCGGCCGACCACTTTGGTGAGCAACAACTGGTTGGCCAACTTTATAACTGGTCGGCCAGCTTCCTGGATGATCTTCAGAGCTCCATTGTTCTCCCTGTGTGTTTTGGTGGTGATTAGAGTACTCAGTTCTCGAGAAAGTGCAAGAAAAGTACACATTTTGGCTCAAAAATGTCCCTGCGGAACTCCGATTCAAGTCTTCGATGTATGGCTCATCGTCACTCGTCCAAAGAGTGAGATGTATCCTTTTTAAGTGTGTTACGACCCTTCCGAGAGGTAAATCGGAGGTTATCGCTGAATTACACTTGTTAAGGCTTACGTTTCCTTTTTCAGCATTTCCTTTCAAACATACATCTGAAGTTGCGTATTTCTGTCGCATTATCTTGCACTTTTCGCATGCGTTGTCGCGCATGTTTCACTTGCATTGTTATGCACACCACTTGTGGCTTTGTTATACACTCACTACTTGTGTTGGCACGCTCGTTTCGGTTGTATTGTTTTGCATCCATGTCGCATTGTTATGCATCACACTTAGGTTGCATTGTCATGCATCCATCGACTTGCGTTATTACGCACTTTTCACTTGCATTGCTATGCATGTTTCTAACAATATTGTACCTGTTGAGTTTCTCTCTTTTGCAGGCACGATATTGTATGTACGGTTCATTTGAAGCTGGCGTGACCAGACAAACCAGACAGGTATTGTATGTACTCCGCGTGAGACGTAATGAGAATTGTATAATTCTCTTACATCCTTTCTGCATGTAATGTAGTTTGTTTTGTATTCACCTGCTTAAAACTGTTGCATTTATTGTGTATATTTGTTTCGTTACAGCTTTTTTTGCATGATCATAAGTTATGTTCGGCACCGTGCATATCACTTGCATTTTGCCCCTGCCTATGGGCACATTTCTTTATTATCTTGCCTGTTTGTCTAAGTTTTCGGTCTTGTCAAAAATGGGTCGTCTCTGGGCTTTGACACTCACTCCCGTCACTTATGACTCCTGAGTTCTGTCAAAGAGGGGCAACTGTAGACACTCCATTTTTGACCGACCTTAAGACTCAGACGTCATCGATTGACCACTCGGTGATGGTGCATGTTGTGCTCGTTCTGAGGTTTTGAAGTTTTGGCTGAGGGCCTTGCCTCCGATCCTCGGAACTCTTTGTGCTTTGGCTCGGTTCGCGGACCAAGTCTTGTTTTTCCTTCCTGGAGGGAGGGAGTGGTCTTGTAGACCATCTCTCTGTGGTCATAGACTACTTTTCGTGGTCATAGGCCACTTTTCCTGTTTGGAGACTAGTTTTCGATTTTTGGAGCCTTTGGCCGCGTGCCTTGTCTCGGGACCGCTTAACATTCTCCGTTTGGCATGATTTTTGAACCACACCTTATTGTCTCTGCCTAGAGGAACACTGTGGTCCGGGAGACCACTTTTGTGGTTGCATACCACTTTTGATGCTCGTCAGCTAGTTTTCGAGGCTTTTGGCCGCGTGCTTTCGCCTCCCGATTTCTTGTCTTGCATCCGCTTTGGTTTATTTTTGGTACAAACCTTGTTTTCCTTGTTTGGAAGGTGGTACAAGGGTGGGAGACTAGTATTTCTCCTTGGAGACCACTTTTCCTTTTTCCAGCTAGTTTTCTTGTCAGATAACTGGCTTTATTGGTCTTTGGACAATCTTTTTCTGGTCAGCCACCACACCACCACCTTACATTTAGTGTGTTGACCTCTCCCACCTATGGCCGACCAGTTTTTGCTCTGGTTGACCACCTAAAGTGGTCGGCCGACCACTTTTACTAGCAGGCTGACCACTTCAAGTGGTTGGCTGCTTTTCGACACCTTTTTGGAGATATTTTTCTCCAACTGGCACAGCTGGAGGACATTAGGGCCATCCTCCATACACGTGTATGGAGGGATTGCTTTGAGGCTTAGCTTCTCCAAGAAGCTTTGCCTTTCCTTCTCTGTAAGAGGGAGGCTCCTCCTCCCTCCTCCAGGGTCAGAAAAACTGAGGGAAGAGGATAGATATAGTGTTGTATCTATATTGCCTTGTTTGCTTCATTTCTGTGCTCAAAAGTGTAGATTTGTCTTAGTTTTGTGCACAAACACACACTTAAACACCATGCTTGTGTTGTTGAGGCTCCTTGAGGTTGTTTTTGGTGTTCTTGGACTGGTTTAAGTTCAAAAAGGCTGCTGGAGTTGCAGTTATAAAGAAGGTCTTCAAGGGTGAGCTTTTGACCTTTAAATCCCCCTTTCTTGCTTAAGATTTTAGCCTATCTTGCATGCTGTTTTGAGCTTAACTTATAACTGATAAAAGTTGTGTTTTTGCATGCTTTTGATCTTTGTTTAAGATCACTTTTGTGTTTGGAGTTGTTTACCCCCTCTTAGGCCTTGTTTGGCCTC